>JAPSES010000069.1:2802827-2819878 GCA_029822895.1 Maxillicosta whitleyi | reverse complement strand
CCTCTGAACATCGAATTTCATGCTTTTTCATGCCATTTCAGGCCTGAATTTTCACAAAATCTATTTAATGACTTTTCGTGCTTTTTAATGACCTGCATAAACCCTGTTGACATACAACAACCGAACTAATATCATACATCTCAGTATATGGGTCTGGCCAAGCAAGTAACAGAGTGAGAAAACACTGTGCATCAACAGTAATCATTCCACATCTGTTTTTAAAAATGAATTTAGCAGGAACCGTAATAGCTCAAATTGTAGGTCTAGGCAAGTACTTTAACACACCATTAAGGAACAATATCCAAATATTAAATAAAAACATGAATTTATCATCATTGTCAAAGTAACAAAGTGAGGAAAAATATACCGCAGTTATTGAAGGTTTGGAAAAAATGTTAAGAAATTTTGTTGCTCAAGGAAAGCCTAAATATTCACCATACCACCATTTTCTTAATATAGAGTACATTATATCCAACAATTAAACAGATATCATTTTTGTTTTAGTTTTATAAGACATAAATTCATGGTAATGGAGTGAGAATCTAAACAAGTAAGAGAGTGATTTGTTCAGTATGATGCACCATAATAAAGACTTTGTATTTATTTTCTGAACGTATGCTGTATACTTTCATTTAACAGCCTTTACTGTTCTTAATTTAGACTGTATTCTCATATATTTTATTGTATATCTAGTTGTAATTCAGGTAAACATTAAACAGTTTTAGAGACTAGAGATATATGTCTTTCATGCTGAGTAATCAAAAATATTGTATTAGAGAAAAAAGAAACTGACCCTGACATTCACTTTCATTTAGCCAGGCCCATAGAATGTCACTGGGTCACATTGTGGATGCTTAGTAATGTCGTTTGAGTTGCTGGTTTTACAAACTGTTGCCCATAAAGTTGGAATAAAATATTTTTTTACCTCTTCTCATTAAATTATGGTAACAATGTGATGTATTCTTGACTCTATATATTTTTACTGCACCTGGTCAAAGGTCATTAATGATATATAGAAATAAAAAGAGGAATGTGTTTGATGATGACATGAACTTTATGGGTAACACTGTAGTCAACAGTCATTATAGATGCAAATACAAATTAGTCTAAACATCGCGCAAGTGTTTTTATTCCCAGTAGCTATCAGGAAATTGTTTGGCACGTTCACACATGCTGCAACTATGAGTAACATAAAGTCCCAGAGGGCTTTAATCATGTCCTCACCTCTGTTTGATTCCTGAAAAACCACAGACTTTCCCAGTTCAACTCCCAGGCGCCTGAGAAACAAAAAACAAAACATGTGTGAACAGCGCAACTACAATTTACAGGTATGACATCACAATCCAACTCAATCAAACTAATGAGGCGCTCAACACTGTCATTCATTCATTCATTCATAAACACAACCGTATTCACCCAACATGTTAGTGGGGCAAATGTTATTCAATAATTCACATACAGCTCTGGAAAACAATAAGAGATCATTACTTTCTCTTATTTAACCATTTATAGGTATTTGTTTGAGTAACATGAACATTTTTTTTTCATTCTCTAAACTACTGACATTTCTTTCAAATAAAAATACTGTTTAGAACAGTGGTTCTCAAATCTGGTTCTCAAGTAAGATATCGCCCTCTTCCAGCACACCTGGTTCAGATCAGCTCATCACCAAGTTCTGCCAAATCCTGATAACAATGCAATGGCTTCCAGGTGTGATGGGAGAGAACTCTCTTAAACATAGGGGATAGTGGTACCTGAGGACCACTGATTTAGAGCATGTATTTGCAGAACACAACACATTGTCAAAATAACAAAAATATGCAATGTTTTCCGACCTCAAAAAATGCAAAGATGCAACGCAACAAAAGCAGTCATTTCTATACAACACAATATTAATTTTGTAACTTGGGAAAAGTTCAGACATCAATATTTGGTGAAATATCCCAATTTTTTTAGTCATAGTTTTCACATGTCTTGGTTTTCCTCCATTGCTGATGGAGTTTATGCAGCTCCTGACATAGAATTTCAAGCAGCTCAGACATTGTCCATGGTTTTTGATCATCCATTTTCCTGCAGAACTTTTCACAGTGGGTTCAGATCTGCAGATTGTTCTGGTCATAAAAGGGTCTTCATCTGGTGGTCTGACATCCACACCTTTATGGACCTGCTGAGTCCAGTAGCATTGAACTGATAAAAGAACCAGTCCTCAAGAGTTTGGAACATTGTCAGAACCAAAGTCCATTAGTTTTCAGTAGTTATTTTTGGATTCCAACTACTTTTGCCTATTGCAAGAAAACAGTGATGGCCACTGTAAGGCAAGGAAAGTTTATTTGTAGAGCACATTTCAGCACCGAGTGAATTCAAGGTGCTTTACACAGGACATTGAAAATGAAACACATTTAAAACATTACAAAAGAAACGTTTAAAAGTTGATTAAAAACACACAAAAAATCCAAAAATATAAACACACATATTAAAGAGTTGCAGTGCAGAGAATATAAAGTTTAAAAACTCAAAAGCCTTTTAGTCAAAGGCAGCAGTGAACATGTGAGGCTTTAACCTTAGAAGAACTCAGACTTTCAGCTGACCTGATATTTTCTGGTAGTTTGTTCCAGATGTACGGAGATTAGAAACTGAACGCAAATGTTTAATACTATCTTTTGGAATACAGGGCAGACCTGCACCTGACCACCTGAGAGGTCTGGATGGTTCATACTGGACTAGAAGGTCTGTGATGTATTTTGGGCATAAACCAGTCAGAGATTTATATGCAAGCTGTTGTGACTTTTATCCTTCTTCTTAAAAAAGATATGGATCAGGTGCTTGTTCAGTAGAATAAGGTGTACTTGTGTTGAAAGTCAAGAGATACAGGAATGAAATAGCTTGCATACATGCTAATTTCACAGGAAATTGCAGTGGTCCCTTGTTTTTCTGTACAAGGAATATATAATCACAGAAAATGCAACTGGTCAAACGAATGGTTTTGAAAGCAGCTAAAAGCTAAACTGAGCAGCAAAGAAAAACACAATTTCCTCAGTATTACATATATATAATGTTATACAGTGGGGTTTGCTTACTCTGTTATCTTCTTTGCCAATTCTGTGCATGCTGCGGAGGAGTTTGCGGAGAAGACACGATAACCACTTTTAGCGACATTCATCGTGGCACTCTCGGTGGTGTAATTCACAGACACTTGCAGCTGCGACACCTTTGACAAACAGACCCACTGCGTTTGTTGCCTGTTTTATCAAATGGCGTTTACCGTTAGCCAACAAGCTAGCTACAGCACGCTAGCCTGCTATAAAGAATAAATACACGAAACGACCTTCAGTGCCGGACACAGGCTCAGCAACAGGACAGCAACCCTACCGATTATTATTATTTTCTTTACTCTTCTGTATCGTTCGGTCGTTAATAAATAAAACGATGATACCTGGTAGCATAACAGGTAGCACACTGTAGCCTGACAACTGCGTAAACTCAGAGCTACGGAAACAACGAGGGGCAATTTTATTGCGTGCGCTTCGCGAGACGTACGTTGATTGAAAGGCAAATGAATTCAGTGATTCAGACACCAGGTACTCTTTAATTTTGTTATTGTAATAAACATGAGGGTCTGCGATTATTGTAAGGCTTACAATAATGCATGTTTAAATACATTTGTAGCCTGATTCCTATCCTCACGAGGTGTCACGAGACTGCATGTTTTTCCATCATAGCTACTTGACACAGTGTGGTGCTCGTGCGATAATCTGTCTAAATATTAAATGTTGAATGCACAGCTCTAAATGTTCTACGACCTCGAGGAAGGATGTCAGTGCAAATGTTATTTATTTTTGGTGATAGTTAAATAACTGAGCTGCCCTCATATTAAGTGGTTCAATACTGGCCAAATGAATGAAATGAAATTAATTCTGCAGATCAATCATCTCCACGTGTATGTGAGATATAGTTATTGAGTGATAACTGATCTACTGTAAGATTCTGATGTGCTATTACAGGAAGATTTTTAACCATTTTTTGACATGAGGTTTTAAGTATAATAAATTATATTTTTAATAGCTCATGATTTCAGTATTGTTCCACTTTCATCCATCTGTACAAGTATGCATGACAGCAATACATGAAAAGCAATTTTACATCAAATGTCCACTAGATGTCATTACTAATTAGCTGTATGTCTATACTCTGGGCCCTTGAAGGCAACATGTTGATCTCATCAGAAGGTTAGGGATAACATTAATCTTCTGAGAGCAAGCATGAAATCTGGGTGCGGACGACATAACAAATAATGATGAATATCTAAACTCTATCTGGCCTCAGTTTTACAAGAACGAACCAGTAACAACACATCATTTTGATTTACAATCATTCACTACATCTTGTTGATCCAATCGAAACTCATTTTAATCTTTAACCTGATATCCACCAACTCCTTGATAATCATAAACCTCTTCCTTATAAAGTCTCAAACATGGTTTCATTTCATTGTCATTACAGCCTCAATCAAAACAATATTTACAATATGATAACCAAGTATAAGTGCTGCAGTTGTGTTGTTGATTAGGGCAGAATAAGCTGCAAAATGTTGTTTGAGACACACCAATACCAGAAAAGATGAGACACGTTTACCTTATGCACAGTTTCTTTTTTCACCAATGTGTTTGTTAATGGTGTACTTTCAAACACTCTGTCAATGTTTAACACTGGTCTGTATGTTGTTCACACCTACTGCACATTGCACCTCCCTAGTAAGGCTTTAAATATCGCTTCAGATGTAGCTTTTTTTTTTTTTTTTTTTTTTTACGATATCTTATTCTACCATGTTTGCTCTATTTCTAACTTGACAACATACACACAGATTCCTGAATAATTGATTTACCTGCCTAGCCCACAACGACAAGAAAAGTAGAATAGCAACATCTTCAAGTTTTGTTTGTTTGTTTTTTTTTTTGTCTGCGTGCCTGTTAAAGAAAACAAAATGTGATTTTTGCACAGATAACTTCCTCCACAACAAAGATGCATGCATGAAACAACAATGAGAACTGTGTGCATTTCTCAGGGCGTACATCAACAATTGCTAAATAATGAAAAACAAACAATGCGATATAATCTGTATCTTGATAGCAGGTGAGAACAAAGCAAAACCAGTAGGGAAAAAAAGCTGCCCTATTTCTGATGGATGTCATACTGTGTAATTTTCAGTCTGTAAAGTGCATTCACATTGACAGGGCTTTAGGAGTAATTCTATATCACCTCAAGTTAATCTCCTGGATAGTCTAGAATGGCAACACAGAAGAAAAAAGGTCACACTATGCACCTTTTATGTTATTTTAACATCATAATCTTACATTGTATTCACAGTCACACATGGCGTCTATTGCGTCTCTGACTCTTATTAAGGATTTTTTTTTTTAACTCTTATCTCATCATGTTTTGATCACATACCACCTACAAAGGTGAGGTGGGTAGAGGGAGAAAGCGAGAGAGAGAGAAAGAGAGAGAGGGAATGTAGAGTGTAGAAGAGAGAGTACAGAGGCTCCTCCTCATTTGCTGCGTGTGTTTCTTGTGTTTTTCAGCCTGTTCTTCACTCACACTCTCGCTCAGCAGCGATTCAGTGGTGAAGAAGAGCAAAGATTCTCACAGTGGAAAGAAGCGAAAAGGAATTCTGAGTTGGGTTTTTTTTCTACCACCAGGAAAAAGACACTAAGTTGGAAAAGGTAGAAATACAGTATATATTTGGGGGGAGGGGTATTCTTGTCAGCCCTGCCTTCTGCACGTGCTCGGTTCTGCAAAACTGTGTTCCTAGATGGAGAGGATGCAGGGAGAGGGAGATGTGGACCACCTGGAGCGACCAAGCCCACTGACTGACAAGGAGAGGCTGATGATCCAGGACTCCTGGGCAAAAGTCTACCAGAACTGTGATGATGTTGGGGTGGCCATACTAGTCAGGTATTTCTTTCCTTACTTTTTGTTTCCTTTTTATTTTTCCAAATGTAAGACGGGTTCGGAACAGAGTTAGAAAGGCATTTATTTTACACTGATAGAAAAATAATGGTCTATTTGAAAAAGACAGAAAAAAGTAGGAAGATTTTTTTTTTTTTTTGTTAATCAGCAATGGTTTTATATACAAATATATGCACCTTATTTTTTGTTTCTCCTGCTTTCATCCTTTATAACAGCAGCATATCATGGAGCTTTTTCATTCATTCTTATACTCATACATGTGTCTTAGCCTGTTGCATTCACCCTCTTTTCCACTCATCGCACCTGCAGGAGCCCAAGAGTACACAGATGCTGCAAAAATAAACTAAGAAAAGTCAAAATTACGTGATGAATTTCATCCGCTGGTGAAGATAAACTTTAAAGATCATATTGGAGAGTAAGAGTTTAGGCTTCCTTACTCATTATTCATTTTTCTGTATGGAATATATGCACTTCTTCCTCTTTTCTTAATCCTGTTTGTCAAACACAGACTGTGGATAAACATTAAAATCCATCAGTCAGACATCTTTGGCTCTCAGAGAACTCCCTTCCTCAGAGCAGGTCATGTTTTGAATGCCTGCATAGAAGACAAGGCAACAGGAATTAATCATGTAATGTAAACTTCCATCTTTTCTCTGAAATCTAGGGATGTTCAATTTTTGTGTCAAGATAGTTTGGAATTATAATCATCCTCAATCAATTTAAAATCACTTTAAAAATCCAACTCTTGTTATTTCTTATTACAACCTCAGTCTAATTGAAATATTCCAGCAGTTTTTGTTGAAATCAGTGACAAAAACATGTGAAAACAAAGCATTTGCAGGAAACGAGCCAGATCTCCCATTAAGGAATTCAAGCTTTTGCTGAACATGCAAGACAAGATTTATTGCATAACAAAGCGCACCTTTACAATCCTTCTGATTGGCGGTTAAAGTTGACAGGGAGGATAGATAAAAAAAAGGTGAGTGCAATATACTTGTGCTGTAACTATGAGAAACAAAACATTCTGTCTTTTAATCAACAGCATTTTTTGTAATAATGCTCCCATATTTTCAGCGTAGATCCTCCTTTTACAGCCACAAGGAAACTAAACAAGATGCATCTGAGTTAAATGTGCCCTTATTTACTGCAACATTCTCTCGCAATGACCCGTTGACCTCCAGGAATGTGAAGAATGAGTGCTGATCAATAAGTGAAGCCTTAACAAAGTCTCCTCGCTGTTTTTATACTGACACATAATGACCACAGCGTGAAATGATGGCACCGTGTCTGAAATTATCAATTAATTTCAAGGAAAAGCTAAGCTAGTATTATGACTTAAAAAGACCCTCCACCCAGATCTGAACCATTAAGACACCACTTATTACAATGTTTCTCCCTTATCTCATTTAAATGAAAATAGTCATACAAGGGAGTGGTTTCCATGTTGGCTGTCTGTATTAACCCTGTAAAGACCCAGTGTTGCTTTTGTGGCATTTCCATAATGAATTTTTCTCTCTGGTCAACCTTTCTTAAGTGATTTATCACCATTTATTATTTTATTATCCTGTGTATTTTGGATTTTTTTTTTTACTTTGAATCGTGTATTTCCCTGTATGGGTGCTTCTATGAAACTGGGTTCATTTTCAGCTTTTTAGGCCCAATAGTAAATACCTTAAAAGACCTAAATAATACTTAATGATGACTTCAGATAAATGCAAATAAATTATGCACTTGCTCTGAGCCATCGCAAAATTAAGGAATTTATAATAAAATATTGGTTCCATAAATAGGACCAAAAGTGCAGTGTTGTATAAAGTATTGAAAAAATACACTCAAGTAAAAGTATAGGTGATGATGATTTCTTTCGGCTTTTTCCCTTTCAGGGTTGCCACAGTGATTCACCTTTGCATGTTTATTTGGCAGAGTTTTTTTGTTTTTTTTTAACGTTAGATGCCCTTCCTGACACAACCGGGCTTGGGACTAGCACAATGAGGCTTGCGCCCCCTTGTGGCTATTGGGATGTAAAGCGTAAAATGTCAATGACTGAAATGTTACTTGAGTTAAAGTCTTAACGTAACTGAAACTTTTTGCATTTAAGTACAAGTATTGTAAAAAAAAAAAAAAAAAAATGTACTCAAGTAATGTAACTAAAAGTACAAGTAAAAAGTAAATAACAAGCAAAGGCAGTCTGAATGTCATTTATTTTCAATTTTTTTAATAAACTAATTGTCAAGTACACTACTGAAAATAGAGATACACGCACAACCAATTACAGGCAAAATGTAGAGCAGTTTAAAACTTTGTAAATCTATTCTTTTGTCTCTTTCAAATGAAGTCAGAGCTGAAAATTCAGCATACATTAAGATAAAAATGGAAAAAACTATGTAAACTATGGCTGTACACACGACCAATTGCCATCACTATAGACACTTTTTTTTTTTTAATTGGGAGAGAAATGTATCTTATCTGAATCTGAAGAGGGAGACTAGTTTGAAAATTCTTTTGTAAATATTTTAATAAATAATTAAAATAAGTCAGCACTGAGAATGAGACGAACATCACACCATGTAGAAAAAAAATCTGATCTCATTACTGCACTGAAACTGTAGCGGTACGCACACACAACCAAGTGCAGTCATTCCAACAAAACACAAACTGGGAGAAAACTAAAGCTTACAGTGTGTCGCAGAAGTGAGGACACGCCCACTTTTCTGCAGATAGATCTGTTTATGGGACATTATTGAAATTCAACTTTGACACAATAAGTAACCAGTGTACAACTTCTAGAATCTGCTTCAGGAGTCACATGATCTGCTCCAGTAGTCACATGATGTGCTTCAGTAGTCACATGATCTGCTTCAGTAGTCACATGATGTGCTTCAGGAGTCACATGATCTGCTTCAGGAGTCACATGATCTGCTTCAGTTGTCACATGATCTGCTTCAGGACTCACATGATCTGCTTCAGTTGTCACATGATCTGCTTCAGTAGTCGCATGATCTGCTTCAGGAGTCACATGATCTGCTTCAGTAGTCACATGATCTGCTTCAGTTGTCACATGATCTGCTTCAGTTGTCACATGATCTGCTTCAGGAGTCACATGATCTGCTTCAGGAGTCACATGATCTGCTTCAGTAGTCGCATGATCTGCTTCAGTAGTCGCATGATCTGCTTCAGGAGTCACATGATCTGCTTCAGGAGTCACATGCATATTTCTTTTGGTGAACTTCACTTTTCCAATGTTGACGGCATCCATGCAGCCCCAAACCATGTCAGTCCCACTACCATGTTTGATTTTACAGATCCACTGCAGCCCATTGTTAATACACCAAACCCAAGCACGTCCCCACAGCGTTGCAGTCACACTCTTCATCTTCTTCTTCTTTCTGATTTATTGGTGGTTGGCATCCACTGTGGTGCATTACTGCCAAAGAAGGTGGAGTTTAATTAAGTCTCCAAACTCTTCATTACCACCACCAACTGTATCATAGTGTTGCAGTGAGTCAGTGAGGTGAGGGGTGTGTGGCAAAAACACAGTTACGGTTTCTGTTTTTCTTTCTTTCTTTTGTAACGAGTAATGAAATGCAACATTGAAAATGTAGCGGAGTAAAAGTATGCAATTAAGTTCAGAAATATAGTGAAGTAAAAGTCAAAGTTGTCAAAAAATGTAAAACTCAAGTAAAGTACAAAGTCCCCCAAAATGTACTTAAGAACAGCTAGTGAAGTATTTTTACTTCGTTACTATACAACACAGCAAAAGTAGCACAGGAAACGGTATCTAGGTGTCTTGAAAACATGGCTTGAAATGGTTTTATATACTGCTATAAATAAAGACACTGACTTCAATTTTAGGATCATAATGGTTTTACTAATCCAGGCAGGCAGGTTTTTCCTGAATGAGCAGTCTCATAACAGGTTTAGTTTGAAACTCATCATGTTCACTTGTGTTACATGCGGAACCTGCCCATTTAAATACAAATAGGCTAGCTCATAAGTGATTTTGCAACAGTGGTCATTTTTGTGAAACACTGTCCCTTGCATAATTAGATTCTGAAAATGTGACAGAATAAAGACATATTTGACAAAAATAGTAGCATATAGTAGTATTTTCATGTCCTTTTTACTATGTTAAACGTGGAATTTTTGTATAATAAAAATGTGTTTTAGCTGAAAAATAGTTTCTCTTTCATCAATAATTTATTTATTTTTTTAAACTAGACCTAAAGTGTTTCCAAACTTGCTTCATAACATTAGTCTACATCTGGTTTGAATTTTAACCCCCATAGTTCATTTACTAAATTTAATTTACCGTAGCTATTCATGAAAATTCAGAGTTAATTCAAAGGTTATTATATCAAACCAGAGAAAACTGAAGTAAACGTGACTTTTTCAGTAAAAAATCATAATTTACATGCAAAAACAAATGTCCCCAACCACTATCATTTATCAAACTCCATGGGTTTTACTGGAGAATCAATGCTGTAGAAGATGACAGTGTTTCCATAGTAATTACGGAGCCTCTGAACGTCCAAATGGGTCATATCTGATGACCATGAAAAGATGACGAACTGTATTTTACACCAATTATGATAGAATTAGTGGGTGAACGTGTATTAAACATTTCACGTCAGCTATGTCTTTGTTCACTGGTGGATATTTTGGGTCTTTATGGGTTAAACCATATATAACGGAAAAGCATTTGCTTCCTTTTTGTGTTAGTTGTTGCACAGAGAGAGATGGGACATTAATACTAGATAGCCGGCAATAGCCAGATGCATTGGCACACTTCCCAGACTTTGGGAGGGGGTGAGGTTTTTAGGTTTCTCTTAATTCCTCAGAGGGTCAAATGATACCTCTGAGGGTCAAACAGGGATGAAAATGTCTTTGAACTGATTTTTTTTTTTTTTTCTCCAGGAGCCTATTGTGAGACACGGTGCATAAAGAAATGTCAACATCTAGATCTAGACTGTGAGCAGAAACGTAAAAAAAAACAAAAAAAAAAACAATATTCCAAACTAATATTGCTAGTTTTCTGTGGTACTGGTTTAATCATTTGTAACAGTAAAGCACCAGGTAGCCTGAGTAGGCAGAGGCATTCATTTCTTCATTTCATCCTGTCTAATTAGCACATTTCACCTTTTGTTAGAGATTGTGAAATTGTGCTGGATGTTGGGCTTTTTTGAGGCATGACAAGAACCGCAGAGCAGAACCAGGCAGATATGTGAGCTAAAGGGATCGCAAGGGAGGCCCGCACACAGTGAATACAACCAGCGTCTGGATCCATGTACATACTGAAGCACATGTCTGTTACATGATACAACTATGATCATGATGTTTTTACCCAACAAGCAAATAAAAACTGCATACATAGATCATACCTGCATGTATATGGTCAAATTAAATAAGAAAACTGTATTTGTAATGCAAATGCAGATGTAACTTCCGCGTCTGCTTACAAATGTAACCATTAGTCTAGAGTATCGAGTCCAGATATTAAATATTAATGAGATTATTTCGAGCAATTTTTTTTTTTTAACCAAAGCTACAGATGACACCAATATTCAAGAAACACTTTATCAGCTCCTGGGTTTATTTCAACCATATTTATAAATAAACCATTCTTATTTTACCATTCTTAGTGAATAAAACATACACTATATACACTTTAATAATATAAACTATACACTCCATTTATTGACCATAAGTCTATAAATGGGATATATGTCACTCTACTTTTGTCTGATGCAGTATATTGTGGTAATGGTGTTTCATCATGTGGAAAACATTGGTTGAAGTAGATTAAAGCGCTGTTACAGTTAAAATTATTTATTTGTGAAACATCTGTTTTTGGCCATTTTTGCCCGATAACGTCCCTGCAATTTGATTTATTTCCCTCAATGATTAAAATTTTTTTCAAAGAAATGGAATACACACTGTACACAGTGCCTAGATAATAGTTTCAAGCAAATAAATACAGTGAAAATATGCAGCATTCTCATGTCAGTGCTAATGTTTACTTATGGTATCTTGCCAGCTCAGAAATGAACGTGGGTTTGCAGGCTGAAGGGTGATGAGATTAGCGGAGCTTCACAGCAGCTGCTCATACTCATATCTCTCACTTACCTCTCCTTCTTTGCAGGCTGTTTGTGAACTTCCCCTCATCCAAGCAGTACTTCAGCCAGTTCAAGCACATCGAGGAGCCGGAGGAGCTGGAGCGCAGCGCCCAGCTCAGGAAGCATGCTCACAGAGTCATGAATGCCATCAATACACTGGTGGAGAGCCTTGAAAACTCAGATAAGGTGGCCTCGGTGCTGAAGATGGTGGGGAAGGCCCACGCACTCAGACACAAGGTGGAGCCTGTGTACTTCAAGGTATGGAAAGTGTGAATTTGACAGGAACCACACACATTTACACTTCACAATGACAGAATATAAGGAAAAAATGGGTAATTGTTAAAGCTGCATTAAAGGATATTTAACCACTAGAGGGCAGAAGGCAAACTTCAGCACAGAAACTCCAGAAAAAAACTAAACTTATCTGTCCGTTATGCAAGACCACGCAGCACACACTGTGTTTGTGGAAGTAAATATAGAGGTATCTTGTATCGGTGTGTGTGACACTGATAAAGTTTGTCTAAAACCAAAGTCAGCACCAGTCAAATACTATTAAGTAGAAGATTAAAAAAGAGGAGAGACAGGTTTTTTTTTTTTTTGCTCTGGCCTTTTGTGGTGCAATGGCTGCTACGTCTGTACAATGGAGTCAGGAGTGGTGAGATAGTAAAGTTAGAGGATTCACTGAAACACACTTCATGATTATTAAATGACAAGAAAAACTTTGAAATATGTCTGTGACCGCATCTCTGTAACACACTCACGATCCAGCGATTTCAGTGATGTAAAGATCAGATAAATGTGGCCTGGCTGTTCAGACTGAAGCTGCAAAATATCCCATATGTATTGGATTTAGGACACATATGGAAGTGGTCTGTGTCAGATTTGGAAAAGTCTGATTTATGCTGTTCAGAGTGTTTTAACAGGTCAGATACAGGTCACATACAGGTCACATACAGGTCAGATACAGGTCACATACAGGTCAGATACAGGTCACATACAGGTCACATACAGGTCAGATACAGGTCAGATACAGGTCAGATACAGGTTACATACAGGTGAGATAGAGGTCAGATAGAGGTCAGATACAGATCACATACAGGTCACATACAGGTCAGATACAGGTCACATACAGGTCACATACAGGTCAGATACAGATCAGATACAGGTCACATACAGGTCAGATAGCGAAAAAGAAATGGATATCGGTCACATTTGCCTGCAGTCTGAACGTAGCCGTAGACTACACTCAAACTGCAGGCAAATGTGACCCAAATCAGATTTTTTTTTGCCCATATGTGATGTGTTTCTAATCTGTTAAAGACAGTTTGAACAGCACAACTGATTTTTTTAAATCCAACCCAGACCACTTTCATATGTGATCCTAAATCCAATACGTAGCCAATATTTTGCGATGCAGTTTCAGTCTGAACAGCCAGGTTTATCTGACCTTTACATCATTTAAATATGACAAACGTCACACTTCTGCATCCCAGGTGTGTTACGTCCATAAACACAGTGCATGCCTGCGTAGTCACATGTTACATCAGGACCTCTTCACTGTTGCATTCAGTTCATAAAATTGATAGAAACTGTATTTAATGTGTAATATAAACAAACTCACAAAATAAATTTCATATTTCGCTAAAAAAAAAATTCTAATTGTGCATTAAGAGCTGCTGTGTGAACATAACCAAGACAACATAAACATAGATCACAGTCACGATAGCTCATTTGCATATAAAAACACTCTTGAAAAACACTAGCAAAAAATTTTAAAAAAGGAAAGTAAATGTGAAGACATAAAAGCAATTAATAACATAAATAGAATACTCTAATAATGCAGAAAAATATAAAGTTGAATAAATAAATTTTAAATACAATATTCACATATTATTATTATACATGAGATCAAATATACACTACATATGTACATAAATAGAGCAGAAAAAATGCAAGATTTGCATATGATGTTTGTCAAATTAAAAGATGATTTTACATGACAAGAAAGTTACAGCCTGTAGTAAAACATTTAACTTATCAAACTGTGAAACGATGTAAATACAAAGGCTTTAAGTGTCACTGTCCACAATCTGTTCAGTCGCTGTTGATGTCTCTGAAGCGTCAACATGAGCAGGCTTCAAATCATTTTCAACTCTTTTAATATTTTTTTTCTTTGCTCTGAAAGAGTGAGATAAAATGTGCCAATTCAGCGCTCATTTTAGTGTTGATGATGTGAATCACATGTCCACTCAAATGTTTACCATGAAAGGGAAAGTTTCTTTACTATTTCAACCACAAACCGTGAATTCTTGGCTTGTACACTGCAAATATGCCAGTGTTAAATTAACACCATAAAGTGTCTATATGTGTCCACACTATGCAGTGTAAAATGAACACTTTCAACACCCTGATTTAACAAGGTAATTTTAACAAAAACACCACACACTGTGTTGTTTTACATCAAAGTGGTGTTAATGCAATACCAACAATCTCTATTTAACACTGACACTGACTATTTAACACTCCCATATTTGCTGTGTAACATTATCTCTTAAATCAACAAACATCATATCTGTAAATGATGCCACTATTACAATGGGATTAAAAGAAACATAGATCATATTTTCCAGAGGGTACAATCACAGGGGGTGGGACTTTTTTTTTTTTTTTTTTTTTTTTTACATACATACAGTCACGGACAAAATTATGAGATCATCAGAAATCATAGTTATGCAAACACGTACTAACTCCTGCGTGTATCATGTGACTAAAACAGACACAAAAGAAAACACGGAATGCGTAAAAGCACTGTTTTTATCAGTACAATGACATAGATATTGATGTAAGAACTGAAGTAATTTTGTTTTTTTTTAATCAACAAAACATAGAAAATGGATAGATATCAGCTCTGAAATTAAACTATTATGAGCTAGTTTTTCATTATTATTATTATATTTGTCCAAACATATGTACCTTTAGTTGTACCAGGCATTAAAATAAACAAGAAACTAAAGAAAATACGGGTGGTCTAATAATTTTTTCCACAACTGTTTATCATATATATTACATGCATACATAGTGTACGACATAGTTATTTAATTTAAGGAAGTTTTCATTATATTTTTCTACAGGAATCTCCATCATTAGTTGTTGCCTGTGCCGGTTTTTACCTTATCATAGCTTTAATGTTTCAACAGGCAAGAAAATGCTATTAGTCTCCATCAATCATCATAAGCATTTGTGTAAAAATTAGGGCTGGGAATATGAAAGCATTAATCGCGATTAGATTAATGTAAATTGTGATTGCGAATATTTTTTAATCGCGATCAGAGTTTTCCAGCATTTTCCGCTCTTTTTTAAGATTAATCACGATTAACTTTGAAATTTCTGAGATTAGTTGCGATCAAGAAAATTAATCTTTTGACAGCCCTAGTAAAAATGCATCATAGCAAAAGGGACCACATCAGTTTTATGCACTTACACTGCAGTCGCTTGTATTCTCCCCCGCAGCACATGGTTGTTTTTGTCTGAAGTTTCCTGAGCTATATGTCCATATTTAACAGGGAACTCTGGCCCACATTCCTGCAACCCACGATATACTGCGTTGGGGGATGTAATATATCACACAGATAGCTGGTATTTGGTCTGTATAGTACACATCTTGGGATCTTTGGCATTATGTAGGATTTCACATTTGTCACGCATGACTTACTACTGTTGATCAGAATGAGTACGTTAGCATTAGACAGCACCTTTTGGAGCAAAATAGTCTTTTTGACAAATAACATTATTGAATTTTGTGACCTCTGATCCTTGATACCTGATAATGCTTTGCAAGTTGTAGGAAAAGAAAAGCACATGTCATTGTCTTCAGTTCAGTGGAGCTGAAAAGATATGTTTTTTGTTTGTTTGTTTGTTTGTTTTTTCACAGTGTTGATTTTTAGTGTAATAGTCAACACTACAAACCATTTCTCAGAAATTTACCATTGAAATATGTTCTTGATTGTGCATTAACCCTATATAGAAATACTCTGAAATTCACAATTTCAACCTTATTGTGTTATTGTATAACATGAGAATTTATTACTTTTGTGAAAATGTTCAAAATATTTTATTTTTATGTAGAAAATCAAGGTTAATGGAGTTACCGTATTTGGTTCCTTACCCATAAGTGACAAAAGAAATATATGTATATGTGTATATATCCAAGAAGTATATATAAAAACTACAAGAAAAACGCACGTAAGGTGAAAGGAACATGTATTTTAGAACATTAGAACATCACTTTTAGAATATTTGACACCCCCCCCCCCCCCAACTCTGCCTCTTAGGATGAATTTGTGAAATGTAAAATTTACACAGAAAATATTAACAGTTAATGCTGTCCAACTTTTATAAAAACCTATAAATACTGACAACTACAAGTTTTTCAAAAAAATATTATACTGAAAATATTTTGATTTACAAACTACCCTTTCACAATAAAATGGAAATAAGCTGAACAAATATGAACAACCTGAAATGTCTAAAGAAAATTAAGTGCAATTTTAACAATATTCTACCTGTTACAAAATGTCTTGTGTAACATTGTGTTCAATGTACATGTACAAATGATAACTTGAGGCATAATATTGTTAAAATTGCACTTGTTAAAAAAAAAGGAATTTCAGTTTTTCTGATTATTCACATGTTTTTTGCGAAAGGATAGTTTGTAAATGGAAATATTTGAGTAATTTCATGTGTTTATTGCACTAAACCAAAGAGAAAAACTTGTAGTTGACATTTTTTTAATAGGTTATTATGTTATTATTTTACTGGAAACTTAAGGTCTTGTTTTAAAGCATTTTTGCATGAGTAATCTGAAATGAGTTTGACACCCTCTGAACATCATCCCTTACATTAGTACCATTGCTTCATCATTACATTAGTACCATTACTTCATCATTACATTAGTACCATTACTTCATCATT
>JAPSES010000069.1:2789987-2802727 GCA_029822895.1 Maxillicosta whitleyi | reverse complement strand
CATTCCTTACATTAGTACCATTACTTCATCATTACATTAGTACCATTACTTCGTCATTACATTAGTACCATTACTTCTTAGTACCTAACACAGCAGGTCCACTCACTGTTCATGTTCAGGTGGACCTTACAGACCCTGTAGAACACATTGGACCTCACATTGTTGACTCACTGTCCTCACTGGAACTGTTGCTGTCACTGTTTTGCAATGTATGCATAAATTACCAAAAATGGTCACTTGCCGAATGAAGGATTAAGCTTTATACTTTTTGTCTATTGCCCAGATTCTGAGTGGTGTGATACTGGAGGTTTTGGGAGAAGAGTTCGCAGAGGTCGTGACAGCAGAAGTCGCTGCAGCGTGGACCAAACTCTTGGCTACACTCTACTGCAGCATCACGGCCGTCTATGAGGAAGTGGGCTGGTCCAAGCTCTCAACCTCGACCGGGTGAAGTTTTTAGTCTGGGGTTACTGGACCATGCAAACCCAGAGACTTTTATATCCACGGCCTCATAAAAGAGGGATCACATGACAGGGATCGACCTTTTAAAGGGAAGCAATGTATCTTTACAGAGTTTATCTGACAAATCTAGAGAACACTTTAAAGTAATCTTAGATCATTGTGGGCTGTGAAACATATACTCTAATGTAAACAATAATAAGATTAGGTACAAAGGGTCTTTTAAAGCTAAGTGTCGGAAGCAGGGATAGAAAGTTAATAATGTAAAAACTCCCATTGTTTTTGTACAATTCTTAAGGAGTAGCTAATCTATAAAAGACGGAATAAATGCAAACATTAACCGAGACTGGACAAGAGGTCACATTTGACTTGGATGTGCCTTCTATTGAATGTGTATATCTAGAAACTGCCATGTAAATATCATTCTTTCTAAATATCGTGATGGTTTTTTCTGATTTTTCTTATTAGCGGCGTGCGTCCACTTGTGTCCAATATATGAAATAGAATACCAGGACGTTTTTACATTTTTAACAGTTATTTGTGATGATTGTACATTTTTACATCATGAGTAACCTTTGTAACTGTATTAAACACAATTTTGAAACACCCGAATGTCAAAGCCACGGCGTTCTGTTTCTTTTCGTTCTGATCTCTGACTGTCTCTCGCCGCCTTCGAAGGTACACGCAAAATTAGACCTTTCTTTTTTTTTTTCTCACTTGGCCTACTGCTCCCTTATTCTCTGCTTGAGTCAGCAGTGCTAAGTATAAGTGGCTCAGATGTTGAAAGTCGCTATTTATACTCCCATTTATCCCACTATGCTTTCTCTTTTCATAATATATTGTAGGAACCCTGCACTTGGCCCGCAGGGGATGTCATTAGAGGGTCTGGTATATTTAGAAGCAGCTGGGTGATATCTTTAACACTGATCCAGTATTTCCCATTTTCTGTTTCAGCACAATAAAAATGGATTGAAAAATATCTGAGTAAAGTCATCTGAATTCATATCATATGCAGTGAGTTTGACACAACGGCTCCTGCTTCACAAATTAATGGATAATTAAATGCGCTTGAGATAAACATTCACGATCTTTTAATTATAATTCACAGCTCAGTGTTTCAAAAATCCAAACCCTTTCCGTCAGGCTGCCAAACTGCCACTCAAAGCCAACTTGTACAAACCCTTTAACAAAATGCCGCACTTCCGTAACAAAAATGACAATAGCGAGGTTGATTTGTCCTGCGGTGCTGATGACATGGTGGCGAGGTGGTTGTTTTTAGAATAGAAACACACAGCATGCTCTGTTTACCTCCTAGTCCTGCCAGCGAGATTTAACCCCCTCCTTGATCCTAGCTAATCCTTTGAGCTAATCTCCCCAATCATGAGTGAGAGCCAAGACGAAAAGACAGGAATAGTCAGATTGTTACACCACAAACGTTGCCTTTTCCATTCAAGCGTTTCAATGGAAGGACAAGTCCCAGGGCTCTAACCACCAGCGGTCCCAAGGCAGGACATCCTTGGGATACAGGACCATGTGTACCACCATGATGGTTTTAACCACCATCGCTCTAATCCTGCGGCAGAAGTTCTCCAACAAAATCAGACCGTGAGTACGGATCATGAAGTCCTGATCTTTATATACAGCAGGTGCTCATCATTGTCACTAAACCTTACAACATCCTGTTTCAGTTGCCGTTTGGACTTAATATTAGGAATATCCAGTAGTGGGAAACTACATTTTCCACTGCCAGAAAAGCTCATCATGTGGGAGAGTGTGAGAGGGAGTGGGATAAAGTCGTCTGCATCATTGATTTTAAATCAGCGCTGTGATTATTTTAAGGTTTGCCTTGAGCAGCAGTGCATGTATGAAGCGTTTGATACATAACAACAGAGCATTTCAGGTTTTTTGAATGGAAGGGACGGCATCAGAGCTCTTAAGTTTATGGATACTAATTGACTCAAAGTGGAATCTTCATCCCCCCCCCACCCCCAACCCTGCTTAACCACTCACACAGCAATGGCAAACAATGCCATGTGGTGACAGTGCCACTGTGCATGGCAACAGCCACTCACACACTTATGAGCTTTTACAAACCTTATTCATAAGGAATGGGTTCACATCCTTTACTGATCTGTTTCTATGTGATGTTGTATCACTGATGGAAGAGGATTTATTACCCCGCCCCCTGAAGGGGAGGTAAGGAGTGCTGTTTTTAGTTTGATTCATTGTTTCTTTCTGTCTTTCTTTATCAACACTCTGCCCATAACCTAGAATATATCTGATTATATTGTGGGAACAGTAGGTCAAAGGTTTCTTTTTTCCCCATTCATTTATAATGGGTGAAATTTCACATTTCTCTACCAACAAACCTATTACTTTAATTCATAGCAAATTGGGTTTATAGATTGTCAGTGACCCAGAATATATGTTATTACATTTTGAGAAAAATAAGTCAAAGTTCAAATTTTCTATACATTTTTTAAAAATCTTTTTCCCCCTCCCATTTACTTATAACGGGTGAAATTTCAAATGTCTACAAAAATATCAATTTTGTTTCAATTTACTTCAAACTTGGTGATATGCTGACATCAGCAAACTCATAGACATGATGACATCAGCTACTGTAGATCGATGCCAAAATGACCTACATTACGTGCAAGGGGCGGGGTTTGTTGTGCTTGGCGTCACTTCTTTGTTTCTTTGTTGTTAAAACTTTAGCAGCAAAATGTATCTGTTCAATTCATCCCGAATTGGGTTTAGAGATTCGCAGTGATCCCGAATAGATGTCATTACATTTTTGGAAAAGTAGGTCAAATTTTTGTCATTTTAAAAAAAAACTTTATTTATTTGTTTAAATCTTCCTATTTACTTACAATGGGCAAAATATGTGTGAGGGGTGGGGTTTGTTGTGCCTGGCACCACTTGTTGACTTTTTTTTAATAATGCTTCACAGGCAGAAAGAGGCTATTGACATGGAGGTGCCATACATGAAGAGCAATGGAGCATCAGAAACCAAGAATTGACAACAGTGTGTTAATATCACTGTGTAAGGTAATGCGAACAATAAAGTTAAGGAAGAGGAAGAATGAACAAACAATACAGATAATGAGGCATTTTCTGATTTATGTTAGAGTATAGTACAATGTAGTTGTGTTTAATCAGATCTTAAAACAAGCGATTAACGCAGTTCAATTCAATTTGTCATATGATTCAATATCACAAATTAATGGCGAAGATACTGTATATTTATTATACAACAACATCTGTCTGATGAAAAACTTTGAGTCATGGGTGTTAAACATGTGGCCCGGGGGCCAAATCCGGCCCACCAAAGCGTCCAGTCCGGTCTTTGGGATGAAATACAAAAATTATAATATTACATTAAGATATTAACAGTAATTTTAGTTCAGGTTCCACATTCAGACTAATGTCAAATGGGTCAGATCAATAAAATACTATCATAATAATCTATAAATACTCACAACTCCAAATTCTTCTCTTTCTAAATGTAAATATTTTCACATATTTACATTACAACAAAGTATAATTTCACAAAAAATTGTAATAATCTGAACAAATATGAAGAACCTGAAATGTCTTAAGAAAAGTAAGTATAATTTTAACAATATTCTTCCTGTTACTAAATGTTTTGTGTGTTTGTAGATCCACTGTGATTATAATAAAATGATAAATGATATGAAACGATAAACTGAAGCAGAATATTGTTAAAATTATACTTTTTTTTTTACACATTTTCAGTTTGTTCATGTTATTCACATTGTTTGAAAAGATAATTTATAGATATTTAACTTTTTTCCCACTCTAAAACATAGAGAAAAGTTTGGAGTTGACATTATTAATTTATTATTATGTTATTATTTCCCTAGTCTAGCCACTTTCAGATCAGAGTTAGAGTTAAACTAAAATGAGTTTGACACCCCTGCTGATTAAAGAAAACCTTTGAGTGGAAAAGAAAGGCTGAAACCTTAAGAAGAGGAAGGAACTTTCTTCTCTTTCATAATCCACTTAAATTTGTACAAAATGGGACCAACTGTCAGTTAGACTTTTTCTGAATGCACTCGTTGCATACTTTAAAATCTCCCCCCAAAAAACAACTTGTATAATTCTGCAATTATATTTAGAAGTAAATCACTGAAGTTCCCCTTTAAGAACACTGGAAACTGTGTCTATCAGCCTCATCTTACACTGTGAACGAAAGTTATTTGATGCAAGCTAAAAACTTGTGATTTTCATGCATTGTCTCAGTTCTCAGTTCTTGTCTATTGTCATCTATCAGGTTTTTTTTTTTCTTTGTTTTGGTTTTTTTCTTCTTTTTTTTCTGATGACTTGTAGTTTCTTGTGGTTTTTCCAAGTAAAAATAAAATTAATTAATAACAAAAAAGAAAAAAAATCAGCAAAAATTCTCAATTTAATGAAGCAATTTTTAAAAAAAAAAAGAAGCCCAAAGACAACGCACAAAAATAAAGAATTGCAACATGAAAAAGACAGACAGAAAAGCATCCACATAGATAAACGTTCGCCAACAGTTTCGAGGAAGAGTTGCTTGTGCGTGTTTCTCTGCATGTAGGGGGGGGGGGGTGCAGAAGGGGCTCCAGACATGGGAGGAAAGTGGAGTACTGGAGCATGTTACAGAGGCACAGATGCATAAAAAGCTAAAAGGCCTGCCCCACATTTAGCTTTTAAGTACTTACTGCTACACTGCTAATACTAAATGATTCAGAGGCAGAACAACAATCCATCATCTGTTTGGAAGGTTATTATAAATACATTACCTCCCCATAGCGGCACTATTAAATCCAGTTGTAAAAGACTCCTCCATAATAAATTAACAACACATTATAGCCAATAACTGGGTGAACATTCCTAGGCTTTTGGGTCTGACCTTTTTTTTTTATTATTATTATAATGACTTTCATTATATATACTCACTGACTTTTTTTATTTTATCTAAATGATTATTTCCTGTTAATGATTCATGAATTTGCATGTCACGAAGCCTCCGGTTCCCTTGCGCTCACCATCCTCTGTAGATATGGACTGAAGCCAAAGCGGGTTGTCATCTCCAGATTGTTTTTGTTTCTTTCCAATGTTAACTTCAAAAGCAACAAACTCTGATTTGTCCTTGTTTTCTTGGTTTTCAGTGGCCTCCGCTATCAAGACTGATTTCCCCATGAGTACCACGGAAAAGATTTCCTGTTGTCTTTTGTTCTTCTATCGATCTGGTTCTGATTCATCTGCACTTCACAGCTCAAGCCAACAGTCCCACCAGGAGTAAAAAAAAAAAAAACAGGGGGGGAAAAAGTGGGCCGGAACAAACATTGACGCCTGTTTTGATCATGACTTCTCTGTTCTAGTCCTGCAGATGCTTTCATCACTGAAACACGCAATGACAATGGAGTAACCTTGGAGTAATTTAAAAACTGCGTATTCTTATTATCAACCAATGACAATACATTTAACATGTTTTAGCCAAAGTGGCCCTTCAGTTTAACACATAATCAGGGTTACATGGATTTTGTGCCTCTCATTCACCCTTGTTGTTTTTAATAAACAATATTACGTTAAAACTATGTGTATGGACAGTGTGAGCTTTGACTGGATGTATGCTGAAGAGTAGCTGTTTTTATCATCCTAAGTGACCTAATTTCTTCTGAAATAGAGGTTGGAGACAAGAACCGTACTGCACTTTTCAAGCACTAGAACCATGTTGTTAATCCCATAAAGATGTATGTTGTCCTCATTTGGAAAGCCTATACTCATTAAATAAAGGAATAGTATGCACCAAGACTGATTGTCTAATGGATTGAGAAAAGGTAGATATTTTTCATAGCAGTGAATTAAAGGCAACTGTAGACACGAGGAACCCTAACAATCCAAAACAGGATAACAGGATTGCAAAATAAGTGCCAAGTGTAAGACATGCACATGTTAGGGATGAAGACATGAAAATGCCAGATGTCATGAGGGGTGGATTTGTATTTGCACGATTGTTTATTTTGTAAAGTAACTTGATGTGTTGCTTCCAGTATAGTCTGGCAGATTCAGCTTTAGGATTATTGCTCAAACAGAAAGGTTTGCATGAGGAAAAGAAAAGAAAACATGTCTGTTTGTGCAGACATGATTTACTGATCTGTTTTGACACATTGATAAAATATATGTCATGTTTCTCTGATTAAAACCTGAAATTCTGTACAATGGACTGCATTGATAAAATGTTTCTCTGATTACAACCTGAAATTCTGTGCAATGGACCTGAGCTTGAACATACTCCTTCAGAAGGAATGACAATTTAAGCCTTACTTTGATGCAATGTGTTCTCTGGTTATAATTGCACTGATTAAAAGTCATAGCCCTCACTGAATTAAACATACTCCACAGAAGATAAATAATTCAGCACTTTATTTTTGTTGTCACTGATTTAGTCTGACTGTTTTCTAAGCTCTGATGCCACCTGGTGGTAACGCACTTTGGTGCATTTTACAAATAGAAAAATCACGAGAAAATGTTTAAGAAAATATGAAATGGCATTTTAAGTCATAAGTATAACCCTGTTTCCAAAAAGGAAGACAATATAACCCGTTTCTCCTAAAGTGTGGAAAAAAGAACTACACTACCCACAGTGCACTGAGAACTGTAAACAGGAAGTGTTTCGCGCCGGCTGTGTACGGTGCCTTTGCTGCAGTTTATAGAGATAGACATGCCTGTGGTCTGCGATTTACTTAGTATTTTAATTTAAACATAACATAGCATAACATTATACAATACTATTTGTTCTCATTTTAACCTAACATGGTGTATTATGGAGTCATTCAAATGAAGAGTAATCGGTGTAACGGCGTGGTTACCAATGGAAACAGGAGACGCTTAATCAGATTTAGCTAGCGTTAGCTAACTAGCTTTACTCAAATCTACGGTACCAGCAGGGATTTAATATGGTGAGTCAGATTGCAGACACTTTTAGTGTGTTATATTAATTTTGTCTATTGTAATATTGAAAAGCAAGCATGCGTTTCCATCCACCTCCCAATATATATACTGGATTAGCTACTTTTTTGTAAAGTCATGATTTCTGTCACTTCGACTGTTTATTGTACTTGACAAATAACATATAATTTTTACAGGCAACGAAACCGAAGGGGAAATCATTGCGGAGTAAGTTCCTTTAGCCTCATTTGAATAAGTGATAGTTTTACTTGGGGAGGGAAACTCATGAAGTACAGTTGCTTCATTTGGACAAACTCAGTGGGAGAAGAAGTGTCAATAGAAAAGACAAAGCTATAGTATATAATGGCATTACAAATGACTGAATAAGTAGTAAAAGCACAAATATTAAAAATAAATGTAATAACTTTTTTTTTTTTTTCAAGCATGTCTTAAATTGTGCCTCATTTTGTTAAGGTCAATTTGAAGATGGAGATGTGCTTGACAGCTTATTTGATGATAAAAGTAAGTGAGTGACATTGCACATTTTTTTTCAAAGAGTATTATCCTTAGTTTAATATATTTACACAATTTACCTCAATGATGTACTCCATAGGACATCCAGTGAAGGGAAAATCAACACGTACTGGACCACTAAATCGGTAGGCTGGAGAAATACGTTTTTGATGACAATTAATAACAGTATATACTGTAAATGGGAGCGTCTAATATTTGGAAATGATTTTCTTTTTTCTTCTCCAGCTCATCTGCCACTGATAATATTTTCAGTATGCTAGCGGAGGAGGTAAAGAAAGATAATGGGGACACTGAGGTATGTAGACAGAGGACACATCATGTGCATGTCTTTTGTTTTTATCATGCATTTCTTCTGGTGTTTATGGTTACTTTTTATTTCTCTCCAAGGACTCAGATGTCTCAGCAGCTGATCCTAATGATATATTGAAAACCATGAAGGTAGCTCATCATAAAATATGCAACAGCACAATCAAGTTGTTATTTAGTTGTACAGATGCATTTACTGGGCTGTGTGTTTTGTTTATCCATGCACAGGACATGGATGACATGGATGCTGACCTTTTTTCATCAAAGAAAAAGCCAAATTCAGCTCCTGCACAAACAAAGCAGTTCAGTAATGAAGGACCAAAGAAAGACTCTACTGCATTGGAAAGTAATGAGAAACCAGAAAGAGCAGGTAGTTCAGTACAGAGTGTTCTTGCATATATTATTATTTTTTTCATCATTAGCTTCATGTTTTACTGGCTTTGAAGTGTATATTCATGAAGCAATACAGAGATATGCATCTGCCCACAGATGAACCCATAATAGGAGCGAAGAAGCCAAACTCTGCACCTTCATCCACAGGACGTAACTACAAAAAGTTTTCCTTCTCTGGTGAGTAAACATCCTTGTCAGAGTCATTTTAAACATTCAGGAGGAAAGCTAAAGTGTTGTCCACTGTGCTGTGTTTTTGTCAAACTGCTGCATCAATGCAGATATTGGTGATAATGTTGATGAAGGTCGTGGTCAGACAACCTACACAAAAGGTACATTTATAGAGTTACTGTTTGTGTTTGGCCTTTTATTTGAATTATTTCAGTGTGAAGTTGCAGTTATCTGTGGGTAGTATGAACAATAACAGTTGGATATCCCACACAGCCTGGAGGTTGCTACCAGTACTGTGAATCCGTAACTGGCAAAGCTAATTTTGTGCTTTGTAAAATGTAGAAACCCTGTAGTTTGAGCTTTTTCAGAAACCTAACATCCTAACCCAGCTATTATAATACCATGTGCTATGTACTAAATGGAAACACATGCACAGTCAAACAAAATCCAACACCACTTTGATGATACAGTGACTGGGTAGCTTAGTGGTTTTCACCAATGCCTTTGGTGCAGAAGGTTGCCGATTTAAATCCCAGGTGCGAGGCAAGGCCCTTTACGCTATACATCCATACAAGTCACTTTGGATAAAAGCATCAGCCTAATGTAATGTAATGACAATGGAGGCACAGCTGAAGGAATCTCTTGCGTAATACAGTCATTTACAGCATCACAGCTAGTTTTGGGTTAAATCCTGCTCAGCTTGGTATTGCAATTTATAAACCATGGTATATAAATTATAATATTCCTTTGCAGATGCAGATGACCCCTTGGGTGACTTTCTGGATGACTTACTTCCAGAAGAAACTAAGCCAGAATCTAAAGCTACCAAACAGCAGGACAAACCTCACAAACCTGTGTCGTCTCCTTCTGCTTCACCAATCCCAAAAAGTAAAAACATCTAGGCTTTCATTTGCAAAGTTCTTTAATATTTTTATGCCATTAAACAATGGGTTTTTAACATTTTTTCTGTCAGCTAAGGCAGCAACAACAGCAAAGAAACAGGGTGATCTTGTGTTTGATGATGAGAAGGACGACCTGATGGATGCACTCGGATTCGACAGCGATAAAGGCACTGATAAGAGAAAAGACACACTGCTTTGGTCCAACAAAGAAAGGTAACAGCTCAGTTGTTTTCTCTCACAGTCTCACTCTTATTGTGGTTTTTATTTATAGTTCTCAAATAATAAATAATTACTGCTTTAGTGCTTTGGGTTGGAGCAAAACAAAGCCAAACTTTGCCCTGAATGTGATTTGACTTGCTCAAAAGATTTGCTCATCTAACTAGGATAGTGTTGCCTTCACTTTTTCCTTTTTTCTGTGTTGTGTCTTAACATGCATATTGTCCCTGTCTCCTTCTGCTCTGTTTCCTGCAAACAAAGAAGTGACGCCCCTCAGAGAGTTCGCACAAGACTAGATGAGATTCTGGAAAGTCTGACCTCTCCTCGACTTCTGGAGCGACCGCCAACAGGAGAACGAAAAGAGCAGCCTCAAACTCAAGTGAAGCAGCAACAAGAGAAACATGCCGGTGTCAAAGGTAATACTGCTGCAGTGGCACAGCAGCAACGTGAAAAAAAAAAAGAAAAAAGAAACTATCAAATCTAATTTTGTTCCCTTTAATCAGAGACACCTTTAGAAGATGACCTGACGTTTGGATCCTATCAGCCCACTTTAGGGTCAACGCCTGAAGGACGCCAGTCCCGCAGACAGTCTGTCAGGTGCATATGAAGTTTGCAGGGTGCTTGCACAGGGCTTGAAAGTCTTAAAAAGTGTGGAATTTGGAAACGCTATTTTCTAGACCTTGAAAAGTCTGAACTTTTGTGTGAAATTTTAATAAAGTATGTAGGGCTCTAAGTAGAGCATCACGATATTGGAAAAACTTGCAATACACAATATGGGTGTAGAGCATTGTGATAACGTTAATAATGCCATATTTCTCCTACACCTAAAGAAATACCAATTTTATCTACTAAGAAAAATGTTCCTTAATGTTAAAATGAGCCACTTGTTTGTATGCTGACTCAATTATTTAGAATTTAAGACAAAATACTGAACTACTACCATCAGTTTCACAATTCTGTCTAAGAACCTGGTGAAGCTGATGCCACAGACCTTCAGACACAACCAGGCAAATATTTTGTCATTTTATTCACATATAAATGACATGGATGTATTTCATAGTAAGAACATTGCCAGAGTACAGCCATGTAAGAACTTTTTTTTTTTTATCTTTATTTTTTATCTACATTTTTGACACAAGTTAAACAAAACAATAAGCAGACCAAAACATTTAAAGCATTAGGTTCAGTCTGTAGACAAATAAAATAGAGATAGGTTCATGATAAGTTAAGATAACTTTATATATGTTCAAGAGTCTCCTTAACCAATATACACATTCTACTTTTTCCAATATTTTTTTTCACCCCCAAAAGTTAATAATTTCTTCCTTGTGCCATTGCCAACACATCCTGAAAATTTCATCAAAATCCATCCATAACTTTTTGAGTTATGTTGCTAACAGACAGACAGTCAGACAAACAAACAAACGCCGGCAAAAACATAACCTCCTTGGCGTGAAATGGGCATTACATTTATCCTAAGTAGTCTTAAAATGTCTTAACCCTAACACACATTGGTTACATACTTTACTAAGACATTTTTGTCCTAACTTCAGATTTTCTACTGAGGATGTGAGTGCCTCTGCTGTGGAGAAGAAACCAAAACCCACCCTCCGACACCGGAACTCAGCCGACTGGTTAGGCCTAAAGGCAGATGATGAACACACCTATGAAGAGGATGACGCCAAAGAGACGAAGGCATCACCAGAGTCTCCAAAGCCTCCTTCATCAGAGAGGAGACCTTCTGTAGTTGCTGCTGCAAAAACAACAGCAGGTGACACCCCAGCCCCAGTGGATGAACCCCCCAAACAAAGCAAGCCCACTGAGGTCTCCAAAAGCCAGAAGAAAGAGGAGGAAGAGGATGACTGGTTATCTGGAGCACTGAGCAGGAAGAAAGCTCTGTCAGTGGCAAACCCTGAGGCAAAAACCAAAATGTCAAAGCAGGAGGAGTCTATAGACCTCAGGGAAGAAGCTGATCCGGAGCCATTTATGGGGTAAAACACACACAAAAGAGGCATTAATAGAAGCAATAACAGCAGGAATGTGTGTTTTTTGTTTAGAAATCAATCAATTTCATTCCCTGTTTGCAGGAAACAAGTCAGTTCACAAGCTCCCAGGATCAGAGAGGACACGCCCCCATTTGTCAGGGAAACAAGGTACGATATAATGTGTAAATGCTACCCATGCAAGTGACAGGTTTCACGTGATGATACTGTTTTTCCACGAATTGTCTCGTATTTTACAGCACCGCTTTTCTTGGACAGTCAAGCTCCACTGCTCACTCCGCCCCCGTCAGAGAGGACAAGACTAAGCAAGGTACAAAAATCCTTCCCTGGATATTCATGTCTCTTTCTTTGTCCTTGTTAAACCAGGCATTGTACGGAAACACCCATCCTGACAAACATGTTTTATAATAAAGTACGCTGTATCTCATTTTGTATCAACTCATCTATACTTTATTTTGTTGAGGAAATGTGAAAACTTTCATTAAAATAATATAAGATCTTTAAAATGTGTACATGTAGCCATGGAAAAAAATATTAGACCACCCTTGTTTTCTTCAATTTCTGTATATTTTCTTATATTTTCTGCCAATAACTGAATATTTTAAGTAATCGGCTTAGATTTTGGACATGCAGTTGTGAAAAAAAAATATTAGACCACCCCTTGTTTTCTTCAGTTTCTTGTTCATTTTAATGCCTGGTACAACTAAAGGTACATGTGTTTGGACAAATATAATAATAAAAACAAAAATAGCTCATAATAGTTTAATTTCAGAGCTGATATCTATCCATTTTTCATGTTTTCTTGATAAAAACCAAA
>JAPSES010000069.1:2766323-2779529 GCA_029822895.1 Maxillicosta whitleyi | reverse complement strand
AATTCTGTTTATTACACAAACATAATACTAAACATGGGGAAACGCTTATCCCTACCCCAAAATTCGGTCCTCAGACAGTTACTTAATCACTTAGGCCTACTACAACATAAGCTTATGGTTATCTAAGTAAAAAAAAATGTTGATGTATAAACGCAGTCTTGAGCGATATTCTTCGAATTAATGATAAGATAAAAATAATCACCACAATTAAAACACTCACATGAACGTTAAAAATGATGCCAACAAATACTATTAACAAAATAAGTAAAGACCTATTTTTCCAGTTTTAAGCCAAAGTACTTCTAGACCCTAGAGATAGGCCTAGTTGTTTTAAATAAGTCCAGGTTATTAATAGTGTTTGCATACGCTCTATATCCAAAAACAACAGAGGGCCGCCGAGACTGTAGACCAATAGGCTAATGTAGTGGATCCTCACATGGTGTTTATTGCTGGAGTATAAAATATGTCAGATGAGTTTCAGTGAGTTTCAGTGTTGGCTCTGCAGTCAGGTTGGCTCCAGCTCCATCACTGTCATTCCCCTTTCAGTCACTAGGGAGAGACTCTGAACTGGGATAAGCCGCTGTGCTCGCGCGCACAGGGTCCCACAGACAGGCTGCCAGGTCCGGAGTCTGCACCGCACCGCTCCGACATCCGCACACCGGCCTCCGGGATGGACACCGATACCTGCGCACCGGACCCATCCCGCCAGCGGAACGGGGTCGTGGGTGTCCTGTACGGGGAGTTCACGGATACGCTCAACGACAGGGTCCGGTACTCGGTGAGCCTGACGGAGCGCGCGCTGACGGTCCAGAGAATCTCGTCCTCACCCGGCCGGACTAAGGTGGTGTTTAACTTGACGGACTGTGTCGGCTGCCGGGCGTACAGAGGCCCGGACGGCGCGGATGTCGGAGCCTACTTCACAGCCTATTTCTACCCGTTCAAGAGGCGCTGGATGAGCGCAGGAGTGGCCCGGCAGAGAGTGGAGCAGTGCTTTCGGGTGGCGCTGGTCCAGGACCCGCTCGCGAACCTCCAGGAGGCTGAGAGGTGGGCTCGTGCCATCAGAGACGCATCTGTACAGCAGGCACCCAGAAGAGAGGGTAAGCGCTCCAAAAACACACCATCTGACATGAACTGGTAAAGTCTTACAACACATACTGGTTTATGTGCATTTATACACCAGATTTATAAATGCTCAACTAGAAAGACCCGGAGAAGTGACTGTATTGTAAAGTCCAGATAGTGTTTTGAAGTAGACCTGATAGACAAAACCAAGCAGTTCTGAGTAAACACATCCTACTCTGAATGGACTTTTGCATCCGATCAGTGTCATTTATCTGCACACTTGCCACTTTATTTTATTATTATTTGTCTTTTGTAGTCACTTAAGCAATGTTGATCTTTTTACTCTTCATTTTTATTGTATTTGATACCTCTTGTGTTGTGCTGATGTTTGAATTCCCACTTTTGGACATCCATAAATCTTATCTTATCTTATCTTATCTTATCTTATCTTATCTTATCTTATCTTATCTTATCTTTTAACCCATTCATTCAGTTTGACTCAAGCCTGTATTTTGTATTTTTGAATTAATTTTTTTTCCTGTTATTATTGACTCAAATTTGGTAAAGTTTCACTACTTTTATTCTGAAGTAATTGTATTTATAAACCAGTGGCTATATGAGCATAGATAAATAGCCTTTTTCGGGTGAAAATATGCAAACCCACTTGCCTTTTCAAAAGGCCCACATAGTACCCTGATCTTAGCCTCCTGCTTCTAAGATGCTAAAAACAGGTCTGACAGAGAGGATGCTCCTGTTCCACCTGCTCTACCTGCTGTGAAAGGTGATCCACCTGCCGGCAGCATTTACTAGGTTACATTTTCCTCATTCATTCAGGAAGACGGTGTGAGAAACGATTCCCCCGTACAGTCCCACTTAAGTAAAGCAGACACCACTGTCTTGCATCAAATGCTTCAAATGCACAGACGACTGTACAAAACCGATCACTTAAGTAGTTAGACTTTCAACTGATCCTCTTTCAGCAGCTGCTCCAGCTTCATTATGTGTGCTGAGAAAATTCCCTTCGAGGATATAATGTTGATGGGTAGAAAATCACATCAAAACAAAGTCTGTTTTTCATCCTCCACTTGCAGCAGCTATGTCTAATTAGGTCTCATCATGTCTTCCTCTGTTTAAAATGCAGACAGTCCTCAGGTTTCTTTGTCTTCTAATCTCATTAGTACTCCATCCCAGTATACAGTGAGATAGTAATTAACATGAATACAATATGAGGAGTGTTTATGCTGCTAATTACCCCTATCACTCATTTGGGAGGAAGTCAAGCCTGCTGATGCTTGCTAATGATGAAACATTTGAGTCCATAGATGATGAGGAGGCTTTCTGCTACTGATGTCTGGATTATGACAAGCACTGATGCTCTGTGAGGGATCAGGTCATATTTGTTTTCATATTGACCTGTTTAACCCACAAAGACCCAGTGCTACATTAGTGTCAGTACCTAAAAGATTTTTTTTTCATTGTTGATTTATCACTATTTACTAGCTATAATATTATCCTCTATATTTTGCATTTTTTCAGTCAAAATGAGGTATTTTCCTATATTTAATTCACTGATCATGTAGCTGGTCATTAAAGGAGTGATATGCTGCTTTTTTTTAATTTCTAAAACATTCCCCCGGTGGTCTACATTAACAGTAAATGTTCTGCATGGGTCTGAATTCTTCATTAGTTCATCTCCACAGGTTCATCTTCAACACTATTTCTGAGTGATGACAACAAAAAGGTCTTTATAAGCGCTGGCCCTTTAAATTCACATGAGCCACTTCATGCCCCACCCCCTCCAGGTTGATGGTTGTGCTGTTCTGTTTCGTTCAACCAACAACTGAACGTTTTAGGTAATCAGCTTGAAGTTTGGACATATTTTCAGTACAGACAATCACTGCTGTTGATAAACTATTACGTCTTACTCGGACAAATGTTCATCAGAAGTCTTGACCTTGTGCAAATGTCATAATATAACTAGTTATAGATGCAACAAATTAAGAAGAAATTAAAACAGGTTAAAGAAATCCACCGGATTTTTGCCAGAATGAATATAAACATAGCTTTGCAGCACCTGGAGGGTCCACATTCAAACTTTATGAACTATTAGGGTCCAAACACACAAATAAATTAACTAAAAACTAATAAAGTGGGTTTAATCAAACACAACCCTTTTGAAGTTCAGATTTAAGGTGAGGGTTTTTATAGGTAAAACAGAGGAAACTGAAGAAAAAATATCATTAACTGAACATAAACTAAGTGTCTCCATCCACTGTCCATTGATCCAACTCCATGGGTTTTAATGGTGAATCATTACTGTAGAAGATGACGATGTTTCCACGGTAACTACAGAGCCTCTGAACATCCAAATGGGTCATATGTGATGACCATGAAAAGATGACAAACTGTGATTTACACCATTTATTGACATGTATTGATAGGATTAGTGGAAACATTTTCGGTCAGTAGATGCTTTTGGATCTTTGGGTCTTCATGTGTTAAAATATACAGGAGGTGTGCGCTCCGTGGCAGCCAGCGCAGTTCAAAGATGAAGCGGATATTTGACTTGGCAGTGACTAATTTGGAATGTTGGTTGCTGAGGACAGAGGAAAGTGTAAGTAGTGGGATGAGGAATGAGGCGGCCCTCCTGGTAGCAGCCTCCAGGTGTACACTGCAAACACAGAGGTAAATAAAGACTGGGCTGTGTGTGATGAGGCACATCCAACCTCCCTCTGGTTGGCTGCCAGCAGGAGTTGGGTTTTCAGCCCTTTTTTTTTTTTGCCAGGCAGGCAGATGGGAACCTGCTGGGCAGCCCTTGTTGCTGTCATCTCACTGGATTCATCAAAGAACTCCAGGTTGGAAGGTGTTATAATGTCAATTTACACAATTTAATGAACCAACTAAGCCCAATATGAGTTTCTAGAGTCAACCCTCATTTCCTACTTTTTTTCCCCTGCTTGCTTCCTTTGAACATCATCTCGGTGATGATGTGATCATATCATTCATTTATTAGATCCTTTTATCATCCCAGATCCAGGGCAACCAATAATGCAGTATTTAACTGAATATATCAGGAGTTTTAAATGACTTATGTCATGTTGTTGCTGCTTTACTGCCTTGTCGTAGAGGGTGTATGAAAGTCAGGGTGATTCACTAATCCCCCATAGTGTATTTACCCCAAAGTTAATTGCATGTCATCTCATCTGGCATTGCAGATGGAAAGGTTGGATTAAAAGTGCGGTTGCAGTTCAAGATTTGTATTTAGACAACGTGCTATCTCAGTGATGCACTTTCCCTAAACTGCCATTTGGGAAATGGTTTAACCTGTAAAGATGTCATATACCCAAATTTATTTTTCTCTCTATTTAACCTTTCTTCACCATTTATTATACAAATATCCTCTCTATTTTGCACTTTTTCAGTCACAATCTGGCATTTTCCTTTATTAATTCACTGATCATATACTTTAATCATCACACTGAGATTACAGTTGAGGGTAATTATACCAAAAACAGAGAAAACTAAGTAAAAAAAAAAGGAAAATATATCGTTAATTAAATGTAAACCAAGTGTGTCCATTCACTGTCATTGATCTAACTCCTTGGGTTTTACTGAGACACCCTCAGTGCAGGAAGGAACACTACCGCAGGTCTTTCATTCCCACAGCTGTCAGACTTTACAACGCCACTTTTTGATTGTCTGTCAATCAACCAGTTTATGTACAATAATAACCTGTTCAGTAATAACCTGTGCAATAATAGCCTGTGCAATAATAACCTGTTCAGTAATAACCTGTGCAATAATAACCTGTGCAATAATCCACTGTACCCACTTTACCAACCACAACTACCTCCCGTGATTGAACCATCACATCCATCTGCTGTGCACTAACGATAAAGACATTTGTATAGTTATATATAGGAACTCTAGAGAGTGTTTACTTTTATTGTATTTTATATTATATTTTATGTTTGATTTCTCACTTGCATGCATTTTTCAATCTTTTTGCACCCCTACTGAGTGTTCTCTGAGAACCTGTAACTGTAAATTTCTCCACTGTGAGATTAATTAAGTATCTTATCTTATCTTATGAATCAATGTTGTAGAAGATGACGGTAATTCCATGTTCACTACAGAGCCTCTGAACGTCCAAATGGGTCATATGTCACGACCCTGAAAAGACGATAAACTGTATTTTACACCAATTATTTACATGTATTGATAGGATTAGTGGATAATCAAGTATTAAACAGTTTAGATCAGTAGATGCTTTTGGTCACCAGTGGATGTTTGGGTCTTTATGGGTTAATTAATCCATGCAGGAACAGTTTTCAAAGTTGCTGCAGATGAGGTTGTATCTCCACTATGTAACCTTGACATAGTCCCACAGGGTTTTTCGTCTTACTTCAGGTTCATTGGGATGAATGAGCTGTAAATAATGAAGTGAATATGAAATGATACAGTGCTTTGCGTGTTAATGGCCTTCTATTTCCCGTGGTTTGAGGCTCTACTATGACACTGCATGCAAAGCGATGAGATGACGGCTACTTGTTGTGACTTTTACTCATCTAGCAGCTGCCTGTGTCGCTGCTGGCTGTGTCCTCTAATATTTTTTGAGTGGCTGGTAGAAGGCGAGTTACAGATTGAGCATTTATTAATACATTACAGCAGGGGTGTGAAACATGAGGCCCATGGGCCAAAACCAGCCCACCAAAGGTTCCAATCCTGCCCATGGGATGGATTTGGAAAATTATACTAAAGATATTAAATATCAAGGGTATTGAATTTGTTTGTTGAATAGTTCATATACAGACCAAATGTCATCTCAAGCCAAATAAAAAAAAAGCATTAATAACCTAAAAATAATGACTCCAAATTTTCATCTTGGTTTAATGTGAAAAAATATGATGTTGTGTCTCTAAGTTATGACAATAAAATGTGAAGAACCTGAACAAATAGGAACAACCTGAAATATCTACGTAAAACCAAGTATAATTTTAACATTATTCTGCCTGTTAATAAATATTTTGTGCCTCCAGTCTGTAACGCACATGTATAAATGATAAGTTGAGGGATAATATCGTTAAAATTGCACTTATTTTTCTTAAGAAATGTCTGTTTTTTCAGGTTAATCACATCCTTTTTGTTTGGATAGTTTCTAATTGTAAATATTTTCCTTATTTAATGTTATTTTTCAGCACTAAAACAGACAAAAGTGTGGAGTTGTCATTATTTCGAGGTTATTATTCTCTTATTTTACTGATCAAATTGGGTTGAACGTGGCCCCTGAACTAAAACGAGTTTGACACCCCTGCATCACAGGATTTCACAGTTTTTTGGTTATTTTTGTGCACCAGCTTTCATGGTATTTCCCCCCTTAAACATCTCTGAGTCTATATCTGACCCTTAAAAGTAACTAATTACTCCATGTTATCCCATTATGAATGTGTGTGTCGGGGTAACCAGCTGGGTTGTGGATACAAGAGGGAAAGGACGAATGAGCTGTGCTATTTTTAGCTCCTACAAAAAACAGGTGTGTGTCTGTCAGTGTGTGATCTCTCCTCCCCTGGGCTTCGGCAGAAGACACTGTGGCTTCTGGGTAAAAAGGAGACAAGAGCTGAATGCATCACCAGGCGACCTTTCACCCCCAGCGTCTCCGTTCCCCCTGGAGGCTTCATGTTGTACTCTGTGACACAGGGTTGTGATGGTCTGTCAGCACCCCCTCCAGCCTGGTGATGCCTCTGTGGCCACTGCTGTTTGTTCTCCTCAGACCCCCCCCCTCCCCCATTCCTCCTTTGCTTCTTCTTCCTCCTCCTCCTGCTGCTTTTCCTTTTTTTTTCCCTCATCCTAATCCTCCCCTCCTCTTCTCCCTCCTTCTCCTGTTCCTCCTCTTTCTTTTGCTCCTTCTCTCCCTCCACCTCCACTTCTTCTTTCTCCTCTTTCTTCTGCTTCTCCTCTTCTTCTTTCTCCTCCCTCTTCTGCTCCTCCTCTCCCTCCTCCTCCTCTTTCTTCTGCTCCTCCTCTTCTTCTTCCTCTTCCTTCTCCTCTTCTTCCTCCTTCTGCTCCTCCTCTCCCTCCTCTTCCTCCTCCCTCCTTCTCCTCTTCCTCCTCATTCTGCTGCTCCTCTCCCTCCTCTTCTTTCTCCTTCTCCCCCTCCTCCTCTTCCTCTTCCTCCTCCTGCTCCTCCTCCTCCAAACACTCAATCAGCCTCGGAATGCAGCTTGTTTGCAGACACGTCAGTCCAGTCTGAATATAGTGTTACTCCGAAATAAGACAGCTTTCACTGAATAGCCCACATATTTGTTTCTGCTCCAGAAGCGTTTTTCTTTTTGGGCGGTTTCATGTTTTAACAAACCCCACCTGTCCTGCCGTCTGGGGAAACCGGATGTAAATGGCATCTCTTTTCGGTTCCAATCTGCGTAGCGATACAGTTGATGCCAACTGAGATGATAAGTGACTCTTCTCTGTCAGCTCAGCACTTGTTGTCGCCGAATCATTGTCACATCCCTTCTGTCTGTCTCCACCTCGCCTGGGTTTGTTTACCTACCTGTAAACTGTGAAATATAGAACACATGCTGCAAGTTTCCAGTTTGCTTCTCAGTGTGACGGGCGTGAACTTCCCACAGGTATTTCACTCCACATCACAGGAAGATTTCAAAAACACCCTATTTCTGTCATCCACATTCTGCAGCTATATTCCAGTCTGGCCTCCTGTCTCTTACTCAGCCCATTGAGGAATGTCCGGGAAGAAGACATTTTCAGAGACAGGACGGGATCAATACAATATCGAGCTGCTTTTAAAACGTGTCTCTCAAGTTGAGCAGACAAACTGGCTTCAAAAACAACCACAAACTATAGCTTAAATATGCTATTTTGGTACACATATTTTTAGATTTCAAATGAATGTATTAGTATTTTTACTCCTGTACTCTGTATTTTGAGACACTTGTATACCTTCCACTTTATATACTTATATATTTTTATTTTTTCTGCAGTTTCATTGAATAACTGGTGTAATGACAATAAAGTCTATTCTATTCTATTCTATTCTATATTTATACTAAAAATACATATTTTAGTCCATGGTTTTAGCTCTATTCACTAATTGCATTTAAGATGAAACAGTAAATAACATACAATATAATGTTTATGACTAACCCATGCTATACAAAAGGACTTCTCCAAGTAGTCATTTTTAATAATTTACTTCTCATGTGGTTTAATTTCAATACATTGTCATATCACTCCACATCTCATGGTGAGAAAGATTAGAGGAAAAATCCAAAAACTGAGAGCAGATTTATGCATAATGAGTTTTTTGTTATTTCCTCTCCCATTAATCACATGACAAGTCATTAGATTTATCCGATCTTCCTGTATTAAAACTGGATATGGCAGCTTCAGCAGTAACACGCTATTTACACTCCTTTGCTTCATTATTAATAACCTAAAGGATGTCATAGACTATATGCCAACCACTGATCCTATCAATAACTTTAAATAATTCATGTAAAATACAGTTTCTCAGCTTTTCATTATCATTACATGCATCTTTTTGGGTGAAACCCACAGAGTTTGACAAATGACAGTGGATGCTCACACTTGTTTTTACATTTAGTTAAAAAAGATAATTTTATGAGCAAGGAAAGTCTCAGTTTGTGGTAAAGATAATAAAGAAACAGTTAGTTTGATGAAGCTCAATGAACTGCATCTGTAGTCACAAGACATACACATCACCAACAGTAAAAAAAAAAAAAAAAATAAGAATGCAGAGGATAATATTACAATAAATTCTTAAAAATCACTTAGGAATAGTAAAATGTCAAGAAAAGTGAATTTGAAAGCGGCAAAAAAACTAGGTTTGAAGGGTTAACTCTAACTGACGCTGTGAGTAGTTTCTCAATTCTCAAACCACCATCTGTTTGACAGAGAATATTAAAGCTGAATTCCAATTCACCCCGTACCCCTACCCCACCGTTCTGCACATTCATGTGAAAGGGTAGTGTTGTCCTGATTCTCAATTAGACAGAGAGGAAGGGATAAGGTGAAAGGTTGTTTAACCCTTGAAATGGAGATTTTCCAGGGCCACACTACGAACGGCGGGGTAGGAGGAGTTTCACATAATTCTGTTCAGATCATTAGTCAGACAGAAGTAAACACAGACAGAACGTGCAGCAGTGATGAAAGAAACACACAAATGTAAGTACTTTACTTGTAAACAACTTCATTATCAGATCAGTCTATTGAAATTTCTTATTTTCTTATACTTTTGTAATTTTATAATTCTGTGCAATCAAATCTTAATGTATTTATTTATTTCTTATTTCAACCTGTCTTAAAAATGTATTTGAATTTTTAATCAATCTGAAGCACTTTGGGCTACAGTTTTTGTATGAAAGGTGCTATACAAATAAAGTTTATTATTATTATTATTATTATTATTATCAACCGTTTAATGCCGTTTCAATGTACCTTATAAATCACATTTCTACGGTTTACAGTAATCTGTAGTATAGAAGTGTAAACTGCAGCAATTGATATTGTGAGATTCTAAATATATTACTTGGCGTTATAAATAAATAATTAATAGAAATTTGGTTATGTTAGGATTTTGCTGATATCGGGGGTTTAATGATTGGATGTGGATATCACCTGACCAAGAAATGTATGACGTAACGGGAAGCGGGGAGCTCTTTTATTAAACAGTGGAGTTGTTCAAGAGTACACTTCTCATCCTCAGTTTCTTATGTGTGTCCAGACCACCTGTAGACAAACCCATAAAGCTTACAGAAGTAAAAAGGTCGAGCGAAGCCCATGGAACAGCTACTGATACCATAATGAATATTTACAGAAACAAAGTTTTCACATCTGTTTATTCCGGCGTTGATGACCGCTGCTGATGTAACAGGTCATAAAGTGTTGTCCTATTTCACAGGAGAATGTTTACACCCCTACCCCTTACAACTCCAGTTCAAGGGGTAGTGCCAAGGGCCAAGTGGTACAGGTAAGGGGGAGGGCTAATGGCTGAATTGAGATTGGGCCTAAGACTGGGCTGTGTTTCAATGGCTGAAGTCTGATGACTCCAGGTTGACCCTGTTCCAGAGCAATGGCACATGAACTGATTACCCACCATGCTTAGTGCCTACAGTACAAGCCTGTGGGGGCAGTGTTATGATCTGGGTTTGATGCACTTGGTCAGGTTTTAGAATAATGGTATGTGTCCAAAACAATAATGGAACTAAATGGTCGAACATTGTTTAAGCTTATGGAACCAATGCCACGGCAAATCTACTCTGTAATCAAAGATAAACGCAAACCATAAAAGTTCACTTCATTACAAAAAACCATGGACATGGGAGTGAATGAATTAAGAAAACTGGTTTAGACAGAGAGAAAGATGCTGAGGATGATGTGTGGAGTTACGTTGAAAGACAGGGTTACTAACGTGGGTGTAGAGTTGATGGAGGTGTGGTTAAGGAGACAGCGGTTGAGGTGTTATGGACATGTGTTGAGAAGAGGGGAGGATACGGAAGTGGGTAGAGTGTTAACGATGGAGGGGGCAGGAACGCGAGGCAGGGGACGACCAGCGAGGAGATGGAAGGATGTGGTTGAGGATGATATGGGGGTGATGGGGCTGGAGAAGGAGATGGAAGGAGGAGAGGAATCCATGAACTAGTCAACCCCCACCAGCGGGGAAAACGGCCGGTATAGAAATGTTGTTTGCGTGTACTTTTTTTTTTTTTTAACATTCTTTTTATTGAACATTTTCAAACATTAAGACAGTCCAGTACAGTGTATACAATTTATGATATGCAGCAAATCCAAAATACATCTACAACAGTAATCACAAAGGTCCTTGTCGAGTCCTACATTTCAGGCAATTTCAGTCTAGATTCCCAGGTATCCCAACACTTTATCAAACTTTGCTGTGAACACGTCATTCTGGCCTTTTACCCAAAATCTTAGTCTTTCCAAAGAGATATAGTCGGATATCAAAGACTTCCATGTGTGTACTTTTTTGTAGATGATATGTATGTGTAGTAAAATATTTTTACCTTGTTGCATTGTATTTGGAGAATCATGCCACTGATGTTGCAACCTCCTTTTGATTACACAACAAATTTTATTCTTAGCTGACAGGTACATGACTGTATCTATACACTGTAATTAAAAGTGTAAATGTCGGATTTGGTATATTTATCATTGTATTTTGTAAACCTGACACATGCTAAATCAATTCAATAGACCCAAATATGAACTTTATGGAGCCTGTATTGTTGTGTGTGAACTGTTATCAGGTGCTGATTACCTCCGCCAAGGAGGTTATGTATTACCCTGCGTTATTCTGTTGGTTTGTTGGTTGGTTGGTTTGTTGGGGATCACATAACTCAAAAAGTTATTAATGGAATTCACTGAAATTTTCTGGAAAGGTGGGCCATGGGACAAGGAAGAAGTGATTAGATTTTGAGCCAGATCCGGATCAGTATGTGGAATCTGGATCACTTTTTCATTTTCTGTAACATTGCGAGATAGGGCAATTTAGGGCTTGTTTTAGTTAGTTTCTTTAATAAAAAGTTATCACATGGCAACAAATCACCGTATAATATTATATCATATAGGTCTACCCTGATGATATTACATGGTTGTTGATTTATGTTAGATGTGTGAAGTGCTTGGCGGAGGTATGCGCTCTCCGAGTGCCCTCTAGTTTAATTATATTTTCAGTTTCTCTGCTTTACATTGTGCTCCTTTCAAAGTTAGACGTCTCAGTCATTTGCTCAAGAGAGGATTTATCACATTGTTAATGTATTTGTTTAGATTCATTCATGTCATAAACTGCATTGTGCATTTTCTCTTCATTTTCCTTTCAGTGTTAAGTTCCTAAACCCAAACAGATGCACATGCGTGAGGTCACATGGCCATATGATAATGCTTACAACATGTAGAATCATGTTTTAAAGTGTAATTATCTCTCTTAATTAAAGTAGTAAGAGTTAAGGGATCTGATCGAATTCCCACCTTATAAGTTATTTACATGAACAGGGTAACAAAGTAGATTCTCTGTCATGGCAAGTGAATTCTGATAGCGGCGATCACTGGAAAATATGAGCTGGAGGCAGTGAATCAGAGACCTGGCATGAAGTTTTGAAGTCTGAATCCTGGACTGCACCTTATCTGTGTCAGTGCTTTAGATGTTTATGAATTCCAGTAGACAGAGGAAGACACAGGTCTGTATTTGGAAAGTAAAAAGTCTTTGCGTGTGGATTTATCAGAGGTTTCCCATTCAGCTTAGCGCACTTGAGTGTAACAGCCTCATTCTAAAGCTCTTTCATGGTTAAAAGCCCATTTTCACTATTGTATCCAATATTCTGGAAGTGTAGAGAGGACCTTTGTGTGTCAAAGCCGCATTGTGCTCTGGTACAAGTAGAAAAACAATGGTAACCCTGTGAGGGTGAATGGAGGCTGAGGTTGGCATGTGCCTGTGTGTTTTCACACTCTCCTCGCTCTTCCTGTCGGGTTCTCACCTCTGACTCTGAGATTTTCTCATAACTCTGTCGTGTGTCATTGTCACCAGCTGAAAGGCCTAGAGGATGGCAGTGACAGCAGCAACACATCACCAGATAAAATGTAGTGAAATCAAGAAAATGAAGCTCATGTTGAAGGAGTTATGAGAAGAAAAATCCTCAGAAAGATGACTGGGAATCAAAACAACTATAAAGCTTCTTACTCCTGATTAGAATTTATTATAAGGAAGAAGTAAGATGAGATAAGATAAGATATTGTATATATATGTAGTTTTATACTTTTTATTATATTTTTATTATTGAATTGAACAACTGTAACACCCAATCATTTCCCCTGGGATTATTCTGATTCTGATAAGACAAAGATAAGATAAAGCTTATTTTGAAGAAGTGTTGAAAAAAAATGCTCAGAAAAATGACTAGGAATCAAAACAATATGTTTCTTACTCTTGATTAGTATTTATTATGAGGAAGAAATAAGATAAGATAAGTTAAGATGTGACTCAGCAACATTAACAGTAAAGTGAGCATGCAGAAACGGAACATTAGTAAATATGAAGACTATAAACAACAAAATGTAAAATGTTAATTTAAAACAGTAACTACACACACACACAAT
>JAPSES010000069.1:2752203-2766223 GCA_029822895.1 Maxillicosta whitleyi | reverse complement strand
ATTTCTGTGGGTATGTTTCCAGTGTCAAGAATCTAATAAAATAGATAAAAAACAAATGTGGCAGTAATATTGCGGGGTCTCAGTCACAATATGTGGGGGAACTGTGCTGCTTGGCGGAGGTTTGAGCTCTCTGAGTGCTTTTCTAGTTTAAACATTTGATCGGCAGAAGTTACCAGTTTTGCCTCATGAAGTTCCTGCGTTTAATTCCAGTGGCGGTCAGCGTGGCCCTTTCTCTGCGTCTCTGGGCACTCTGGCTTATCTCTGACAATGTGATAAAATAAATAAAAGCCCAAATTAAAATTGCAGTATGCTGGCTTTATGCCATTTTAGTGCGAGGCTGAAGATTACAATCAGTTGAATACCCCTCGCCTCACCAACTCCCAATTGGAATAACTTATTGTGGGTACTATTTTTAGCACTATTGTGGATACTAAAAAGATAAAAAACAAACACAAAAGGCACTTCCTACAACCAGTGTTTGTGAAAACCTGATGAACTCCATGGAGGGCACCCACTCCCTTAGCAGATATAAACAGCTCATTCTAAGGTAGCACAAACACAACAGGCATAATAGTTCTTTTCATATATACATATTATTCTGAATATTATGTCTTATTCATAGATTAAGATGTGCCAAAAGTGGGCTGCAAATGAAAAATACGGTTGTGCTAGACATTTTTATTGTCAGGGTTGTAACAATTTCCCCATAACATATTATCAGCCACCATTTCAAATATAATTTTTAATGATAATGAGACATTTAGTTGAATTTAATGTTCAAAAATATTTCAATTGTGCAGCAATTGTAGTTTCTGCTGGTTGATAAATGTCATCAGCATTATTTACTTGCCCTTCATCCTCCACTGCATCAGTCCCTCTTTTTTCACCGTTTATCAATGTCATCACATTTACTGGGATTTTTAAAGAAGAGACTCAGCTGTCCTGACATGTTGCACTATCAAAGCAGCATATCATTTTGGTTAAAGTTAACTTAACCATGAGACAAGACTTGACAGTGACTCAATAAGCACATGCACTATTAACTGGACAAGGGGTTTACTACAGGTGGACTAACTGTGAGGCATTTGAAGGAAGTCACAGTGTTGTGTTCAGGCGTACAGGTGAAGGGTGGCGCTGTAGGGTTCTATACAGACGCTGTAGGGTTCTATACAGGCACTGTGTGGTTCTGTACAGGCTCTGTGTGGTTCTATACAGGTGCTGTAGGGTTCTATACAGGCACTGTGTGGTTCTATACAGGCTCTGTGTGGTTCTATACAGGTGCTGTAGGGTTCTGTATAGGTAGGATGCAAACGGACTATTTGTTGCCTTGTTAAGAGAGAAACAGGCCAGTGATCCTGTGAGCAGGTTCTGTTCACTGTGTTGTGTGAAAACTTTCTTTGGTGGATTACACTCAGTATTTTAATCTGTCAAAATGATGGACAGCCTTTCTGTCATCTTTTTTTTAATCCATCAATGATGGATGAATATTTTTCAGTTAATGTGACCTCTGCTACAAACCTGTTTTCGGTGGGTCACAGACATAGGCAAAAAATAAAATAAAATAAAATAAAGCTAAGAAACCAATCCTGTGCTTTAATTGGTATGAACTTGAGCGATGCCCATTCACATTCCCCAACTGTAGGTGGCACTAATGCACCGTAAAGCTAATTACATTTTGCATAATAAAAGAAGACCTAAAACCTTCTCTTCTAATTATAGTAGTGTCATATCTGAGTTTGGCACAGACTACATCATGTATGGTTTTACCTACATTGAGGACAAAACTCTCAGTGTGGTAAATTCTTGAATAAATGACTAAATGCACTTTTAATTTTTAACTGAGTCCACCTTTAGATTTGGTTAAAATGTACCCAATTTAATGATAAAGAAATTTGACCAACAGGTGGCGATGCTAAATATGGAAATGTTTCCTTTAACATCAGGTTCAAAACACATCATATTTTCCATTCAATAAATTTGAGAATTTTAACTGTTGTGGGTCACGATATATTATTGGGGGGGTGATAGTGAGCCCTGAAGCGTACTGTTGTTTTAAAAACCCAGATGATCATAATACCATGGATGCAAATGAAGTTTTGAAGTCGAGTGTAAATGCAAACTTAACTGAAAGAAACCAGCTGGAAACTAGTTAATATGACAAGCATCTATCATGCAGAAGTGCCCCAGAGCAAGATGCTAAATCTGCCATCCCTGTGGGCTAATAATGCGCATTCGCTAAATTACCCTCTTCTCCCTCGAGACACGTGAGCAACAGGAGAGCTTCTTCCCTCCAGGGGATGAAGAAAATGTCAGAAAATTGCTGTTAATAGTCAGTAAATTGGTCTTTTTCTTTGAAAAAACAATGACATCATATTAACTTTAACCATTGTCAAAGTGAAAACTGTCTCAGACTATGATCTTACCTTTTCTTCTTTTTTTTCAGTGTGTTTCTGAGCCACATACCAGAGGAATGACATGTTTGGAGATATCTGATCGTGCAGAAGAAGACCCTCACTTGTCACTCACAGCTTGTCCTTTATGCTACCTTTGTCTTACAGGTGTGGTGTACGCTGAAGTGCGTCGGCCCTGCAGAGTTATGATCCTGGTGAACCCTCACAGTGGGCGTGGCCAGGCTCTTCAGCTGTTTACGGGACACGTACAGGGCATGCTCACCGAAGCCGCCGTCCCCTACACACTTGTCATCACAGGTCAGTCGCTGGGATGCATTTAGCTGAGGTCACCTTGACGAAACATAAGGTCGTAGAGATTAAACCATCAGCTCCATTATGGGACGGACGCTCTGAGAACTAGGTCATCCTGCCACTTTTGTTGGCGTAACCACGGTCTGTACGACTGCAGTGAACGAGCTCTCTGCAGATATTATGCATTATTTGTGTAATCGCAAGCCACATGTTCAGCATGAGCACAATGACACGCACACACATCAGCAAGCACTCAAGCACATGTGCGCAGACACAGACCGAATCTTCTTTCCAGGCGTTAATACTGCTCTGCGTTCTGAATAATTTGCATTTGACCTTTTTTGACCTTAAAAGGCATCATGAGTCGATTACTGTCACCCCAGGCCTTGACCTCACGGTGGCCTCTCCAAATACCTCAGGGTGTTAGGGAACAGACAAAAAGCTTAAATGCCAAAGATCTCAAAATACAATCACGCACAGCGCATTGTAATAGCCCCTCCAGCTGCATCTGTCACTTAATTTTTGCCTCGGCCCTGTTTGACGGGACCAACTGTTTGACAGGTTGTTCGGGATCAGGTCAGAATAGAATGGGAAATGACAGCATGGACAGAGGAAGAAGGGCTGTTTGTCTGTTTGAGACCAGAGCGCTGCAGGATTTATGTGCATGGACCATATACTGGCTCCTAGTGAGTAGGAATTATACTGGGTTAATTTGGTTTGTTGTGTTCTCCAAAGTCGTTAAATAATACATTTATAATAGATCATGGTCACCAGAGCTATATATACAGTTGTGCACCAAATTATTCAACCCCCAATGCTGTAAAGGGTTTTAGGGAATTCAGTGTTCATTTGTAATTGTGTTCATAATGAAATCTTACAAGGACTTGTTAAGGAACCAAATGCAACTAAAATTACATCAATTGTTTTAAATTATTATTAAATGGCTTTTTTGTGATTTCTTCATTGACACAATTATTCAACCCCTTTAAGACTACCACTCTTGAGAGCAGAGCCTCATTCAAGTGTTTTCAGTTAGGTATAGGGTATTGCTTTCTTAACAACTAGAAAAGGATGTTGTACAAAGTACTAAAAATGAATTTCACTTGGGGGTTGAATAAAACTAACAATGATGTGAGCACAGAAAAGACATTTGTGGTTATTTCAGTATAAATGCTGTGTTATATTTTTTAAAATTTAATGGTAAATACGATGACTAAAATGATCAAAATTGATGTCAAACTGCTCAAACACTTAATTTCAGTGGGGGTTGAATAATTTCGTGCACTACTGTAGTGGTACAGAACCCATACACTGCTATAAATAGTGTCAGACACAAAACAAAACATGTATTTTAGCCAATATTGTAAAAATTTCAGACTATTTCATTTATTACACTAAGTAGCTTTATAAACACACAATGAAATTCATGAATGTTTTACTTTTAATTCATAAACCATATTTCTGATTATAGTTATTGTTCTTATTGCACACATTCTGGGAGACATACAAACAATATTTGGAATGGTGACATGCCACATCCTGCATCTTGATCACAGTTGGCTGCAGTCAATCGTGACTTTATTGCTACAGACATTTCCCCCATTTTTACTGCATTGTTTTTATAGGAGGGTCACGTGTACAAAGCCTACATATTTTTGGTTAACAATTTAGCCTGTCCCAGTATTTCCCTCCTCCACCCAGTTTGTACACTTGAGTACAACTTTCATAAATTACTCTGGTTGAGAAAAAGCACAATCATTCAAGCAGAACAACAGTATATTTTGTGTCTGAGAAGCGGTTTGGAGTGTATGAGTACACCTCATGACAATTTTAGCAAATGTTTAAATGTGTGTTTTTAACCCATAAAGACCCAGTGTGACTTTTGTGCTATATCCCAAATAAATTGTTCTCTCTATTTAACATTTCTTAAGTGATTTATCACCATTTACTCTAATATTATCCTCTGTATTTTGCATTTTTAAGTGAAAATCAGGTAAAGCTCAGATTTAAGGTGAGGTTCATTATATGATAAGACTTTTTCAGCAAATATATCAATAACTGAACATAAAGTAAGTGTCTCCATCCACTGTCATTAATGCAACTTCATTGATTTGACAGTGACAGTGTTTCCATGGTAACTACGGAGCCTCTGAATATCCAAATGGATCATATCTGATGACCATGAAAAGATAAAAAACTGTATTTTACACCAATTATTTACATGTATTAATAGGATTAGCCTAGTGGATCAACAGGTATTAAATAGATTAGATCAGTGGATGTTTGGGTCTTTATGGGTTAAAGTTGCTTAGTGTAATTATACCAGTGTTGCAAATCAAATCAAATCAAATTTTATTTATATAGCACCAAATCATAACAGATGTTATCTCATGGCACTTTACATGTGGAGCTGGTAAAAACCAAACTCTGAGGCTAATTTACAGAAACCCAACAGAACCTTCCAGGAGCAAACACTTGTAATTGGTGACAGTGGTGAGAAAAAACGTCCTTTTAACAGCAGAAACCTGGAGCAGACCCTGACTCCTGGAGGGTGGCCGTCTGCCTTAACCAGGTGGGATGAAAGAGAGAGAGTAAAGGAAGAGAACAGGAGAAAAAGACAAAGACTGGGGAGGGAGGGGGGAGACACATGGATGCAAATGAGTGATGATGATGATGATGATGATGAAGGCAGGAAAGGACCACAGCAGCAGACCCAGAACCTGCGAAAAACCTGTGACGATCCTGAAAAAACCTGTGAGGCGATAAAGCACAGAGACTCCGGGGAAGAAGTAAAGTCAGTAGAATGAAATTCACTGGGGAATTAAAAAGAAGTTAGGAAAGAACAAGTCAGAGAAGAAGAGGAGCAGAGAGGAGGAGGATCATGGAAGAGCTCGGTGTACCAGAAGAGTCTCCCAACAGTCTAAGCCTTCCAAACTGTAATACATTACAGATTAGTTTTGACTGATATTAAAAGTAATTCCTTACTTTATAATATTATTGTCTCAGAATTGTAATGCATTACATGATTCTTATCATAAATGGTGCATGTGCAGTAGAACCCCCCCCCCTCCCCCTCCCCCAGTTAAAGCGATAGAAGAGCCCAGTGTCCTGCATGTTTTAAATATTTCCCTCTTCCAGCAGCACACCTGAATCAATTAATGATCAGCTCATCACCACGTTCTGCAGAAGCCTGATAAAACATGTAATGGCTTCCAGGTGGGACGGAAGAGGGACAGATCTAAAACACGCAGGACCAGATGTGAGAACCACTGACTTATTAAACCACTTTTCCTCCTGTATTTGAGTCTATCTTACATCTCTGTACCCAGTACTTTTACCAACAACAGTTGTTCTAAAATATGTTTGATAAATAAACCGACTTGATGAAACCTCTTTGACCAAAAATGAAGGTCAGCGGCTTAATAATGACGAGGGCAAAAAAAAAAAAAGTAATTACTAGTGTTGGTCCAGGTCGAAGAGGAGCAAATCAGAGCAGAATGGAGAAAGGATATGGGTCAGTGAGGGTCTTAGTGGATGGATATAGTAGCCAGAGATGCTTGAAGGGATTATCTGGAGCCACACATTCACTCTGCACACATCTCCTTGATAAATGTATCACACAGCCTTTGCCCGGGGAAGGACAAGTACCAATGGAGCCGCCTCTTATGTCAGCATGTACCTTTTACATACTGTATGAAGCACCCAGTGTAGAGAGCTGCATCTTTACCCTGATTAACCTCAGAAGAATGGAGGAGAGTGTCACTGCTGCGTTTACAGTCGACAGCACCATACAGAGGACTTTGAATTCACCTAATACATTACCTTCTGTTTGGAAGTATAAGGCGGCATGTGGGCAGCTGGAAGAAGAATGGACAATCAGCAGTGACCCAGTGAATAAGAATGTAGCCGGGGAGTAGAACATCATCTTGAGCGCTGGCCGGCAGACTCTTTAGTGCTGAGTCAGCTGTGCGGAGTAACTCTCCTCTGCCTCTGTCTGTCAACACAGTACTGCATCACCGCCTTCAGCATCCCCAGCACGTAGCAAACAAACAACCTCAGGGACACAGAAGAGGCACCAGGAGACAAATACAGGGGGCAGGTAGAGGTGGAAGTCTGTACTTTTGTCCAATCAATACTTAAAGGGCTCATATTTTGCTAAGCCCAGTTTTATTTAGTTGTGTATTTGGACCCTAATAGTTAGAGCTGCACAATATATAATTTGAGCATCGTCATTGTATTTTACATGTGCACAATAGTCACATCGCATGTCCTGTAATGTAGGACGGAAATGAACTCAATGTGTTCTCATTTAAGTTCGACCTGGGTACCTGACACACACTGGGTGTAGCGATCCACCAATCACAAGCGTTCTTAATCACTTTGCCGAAGAAGACCACGCCCCTGCACATGGAGCGATAACATGGAGCTGGTAACAAAGTTGAAAAATGAACTAGAGAAAGTCACTGAAAATGAAGAATTGGTGCCAAAAACAAAAGCAACATCAGTTATATGGAATAATTTTAGCTACAAGAAGCATGATACTGAAACATGTGTTCTGTTTTACAAGAGGAAACACAACTAATGTTTGACCATATACGTTGGCACCACACAGATATTATTTCCCCCAAGTACTTTTTTATATCGCAATATATATCGCAGGGTTGAAAAAATTCACAATGTCAGTATTTTCCATTATCGTGCAGCCCTACTAATAGTGGAAAAAGTTTGGATTTGAACCCTCCAGGTGCTGCCAAGTTATTTATATTTATTTTTTTGCAAAAATGGACTAGATTTCTACAACCTGTTTTAATTTTATTCTTAATTTGTTGCATCTATAACTAGTTACATCACATGTTCTGATGAACATTTCTCCAAGTATGCTATAGAGGGTATGCACGTGACATCACAGCTAGCAGAAGTCACCACGGTTACGCCTACTGAGTGGTAAATAAAACAGAGATGAGTAGCGGCTTTGGCTTGAATACTGTGAAAACTTTAGAACAATCTAAAAAAATGGGGAGGAGCTCTAGTGTCACTGATTGCACAAATTGGTTTAAAAAGCATTTCTGAGCTACCTAAAGCCAAAACTATACATGTGTAATATGTTGTCAAAATTGTCAGGATATGTGATTAATAGCCACATGTTAATGTTTGTAGACCACGTGTTGTTTGGTAATGTGTATGGATCCATGTCAAGTCCAGTTGTCCTTAATTTCATCATGTCATATTTCACACTGTAGTTACAGTTATACTCTTCTATTAATCCAACAAAGTTCACAGTGTTCTTGTATCAGACACATAATCAGTTAATCATACCTGACGTGTTTCAGTGATAAACATCACACACCACCTAGGGAAACCTCTGACAAAGACGGAAGTTTCCCACCGAAACATGTCAGGTATGATTAACTGATTATGTGTCTGATACAGAAGATAACGAAGTAAACTATACTGTCCTATGATGAGCAGGTTTGTTTTTGCCACTCAGTCTGACTTAGAGGGGCGTGGCCTCGGGGGGAAATGACGTATGTGCATACCCTCTATAATTGTTTGTCAGGAGCAGCTGTTCAGTTGTGGGTTGTATTAATGAACACAAGTGGTTGAACAGGACAGAGCAACATAAACAACACCCTGGAGGGGGTGGGGTGTGAAGTGGCTCATTAGCATTTAAAGGGCCAGCACTCTAAACCACCTCTCTGGTGTCATTACTCAGAAATAGTGTTGAAGATGGAGTTGAATTAATGCAGAATTCAGGCCCAAGCAGAGCATTTATAGTTTATGTAGACCACAGGGAAATATTTTAAAATGCATAATTCTGTTTAAAAAATCTAAATATCACTCCTTTAAATTAAAGCAGGAAATGTTGCTGTCATTGTCGCAGTGCATCCAGATATTTGTTGCCCCGTTTTCTTTTCACACACATTCATACATCGCTACACTAGGGAGTCTGGGCTGGCAGGACTGTACACTTAAATGCTGCTGAGTCCACAGAGACCCCCTGTGGAGGGACCCACTCAAGGACACTGCCAATAAAACTAAGCTGCACAAATAGCCTGGTGCTCAGCTGGCGCATTAACCAGCACTCATACACACACACACACACACACACACACACTAAACAATCGCATGCATACAGTGAAATCACATACACACATGCAGATATTTGCCAGTCACAGATGTTTGCATGGCGGCTAAGCTGCCTTGGAGCTGTTGAGTAGCCACTGGATGGACTAATGTGATATGTCTGGCCTGATAAAGGGAAATTGAATCTCTTTTCAGCCTAATCTGCCTGATCCTACCCCGGAGGCTGGCGATGAAGGGAATGTGTCTCTTTCTCTGCCCTTGTCCTTGTTTTTTTTTTTTTTTTTTTTTTATCTGTTTGTTCCACACTCCGCCAAGTTTTCAGTTTTGTCTCTTGTTTATGCTTTCCCCCTCATCGCTCTCTTCCACTTGTGTCCTTCAGAGCATCAGAACCATGCACGGGAGCTGGTGAGGAAGGCCGACCTGTCGCAGTGGGACGCTCTGGTGATCATGTCTGGAGATGGGCTGCTGTTCGAGGTGCTCTTACTGAACTTGAGCTATCAATCATAGAAAAACTATGACAACCCGGTTCTATTCAGAACACTTCTCTAAATGGGCTAATAAATATTTCATTGTGATTCAGAGAAGACAGAAGATGGTAATTTTAACACATTCAATTTTGCTGTCATCAATCTATGCTCTGAGTACTGAAAAATTAGATGCTTCCAGATGGGATTATTAAAATTAATGAAAGAAAGACTAAAATTATACATTGAAAAATAATATCCATAGGGAACAGTATGTAACATTTTCTCCAAAACAATATTATATACAAGATAATAAGTCCTGAGTCTCTGCCAGTCTATGGCATACGTATCTGTTGTTTTGTGTATATGCTGTATTTGTGACTGTTAACTTTTGGCTGTGGAGTTTCTACCTCCACCCAGTCAATAACAGCATCACAAATGGAACAATATGGAAATACTCTAGTACTCGTAAATTGACCGCAGTTCTGTCTGAGAGACAAAACTCTGGGCAAAGCAGATGAAGACACTTCTCTGCCTGACGCCTGCCTACCAGACAAACAGAGCAGGAGGAGGTGTTTTGTGATGGTATGGGGCAAAGGTTTGTGTGATTTAGAACAAAAAAAAAAGTATTATGTTTCATTTATGGCTATTTTTCTTGCGATGAATCCTTGTTTTCCACACTCAGTCTATTGCTGGCTTGACCACTGCTGCCCTCTCTCTCATTTGCAGGGTAAAAAACAAGAAAAGTGTGAAACATTGCACACATTAGCTTTAAAGTTTACGAAAGTGCAATAAGTAACTATTTATTCTCTCATTTTACATTGATTTATTCATTCACTACACTGCCTCACCAGTATTTTATAACTTATTTTATCTCAGGTGTTTGTATTTTTTTTTTTTTAACTGTATGTGTTTTTAGTGTTGACCTGCTGACCTGAATGATAATAAAGTGAGCTGATTCTCAAAGTGGTGGTCGAGTAAGTAAAAGACTGAATGAACAGACTGGGCAGCAAGAGAAAAAGCTGTGAATAATAATAATAATAAAACTGTAATGTTCTAAAAAAAAAAAAAGTAAACAGACCTACATCTTTACAAAACTTTATTCATGTTCTACAGGAAATGTAGAGCTGAAGTACATAGGTCAGTTAGAGGCAATAAGCTGAAAAGTTAGTCTCAGACAGAGCTGTGCATTAAGTAAGAAATGCAGAAAGAGGAGAGAGCCGTGTAACAGGAGTCGCTTCATTATATTTGTTGGTGTTTTACCAGCATATGCTGCACAATGCTCTCATTGGCTGGGTATGCGAACATTACCTGAAGTTAAAGGAATGTCTTGAACACAGTATTCAGGAACTAAATGGAAAACACAGAGGGCGGGGTTTCTGTAGAGGGCCAGTTGACATGATTAAGGGGTCGATATAATGTGTTGTATGTATAGTTTTGTAAATCATATTCATCCCTTTTCAGATTCAAGATTTTCATCATAATAATAAAACCAAATAACAACTACACTACAACTACTCAATCCTTCAAAATAAAAATAAAAGTACTGTTGTAAAATCCCCTAAAACTGACAACAAAAAATAAAACTACTGGAACATTCTGAACAATCATAACTGCCAAATATTTATAAAAGTGCAGAACGTTGCATTTTAAAGCTGCTTTTCTAACGTCAGCTAAACTATTGGGTGAATGTAGAAGTCTTGAGGTGGTAAAGAAAACAATTATCTGGTCTTATTTTCAATTGTGCACACATTACTTTCCGTTTAGTCCCCATAATTTGATTCTATTGTGGGCTCTTTTCCTGTTCCTTCAGGTGATAAATGGTCTGATGGATCGGGAAGACTGGCAAGAAGCCATCCAAACCCCTCTGGGTATTCTGCCAGGTGGTTCAGGCAACGCCCTCGCCGCCTCCGTCCACCACTACTCACAGTGAGTCAGTCCATTAATGAGTCATTTAAATGCATGGACTAACAGTGCATAGGAAAAGCAAAGAAGAACCTTCCTCAGCCTAAAAAAGACAAATTATCTCTGTTCTGTGTAATTATGCCAAAGGCTGACTGGGCACATCATTTCTCCAGAGAGACGGAGAGACAGTAGAGCGGAGTCTAACTGCATCGCTGTACAGCAGGAGGTCATTTCAGGCTGCTATTAAATCTCAAAGGAATGATGTAATGGGTTTAGAAACTCAGCACATTATGACTGATTATGGTCCAAAGTACAGCTGAGGAACCAGTGGACCCAGCACACACCAGACTGTCATCTCCCTCTGCTGGTCGGTTGTCTATACAACAACAAAGCGCAAAAACAAATGGGTCTTTTCGGAGTTGTTACTTGTTATCGTATAAGACATTAGTGTGAACACGGACATTTTAAAAATACTTAATTTCAATGTATTTTGTTGAAGTGTTTATTGATTTTATATGATGTAAAGCAAAGCAACAATTTCATTAAGTCACAGCAGGTCACACTGCATATTTATTCTATTCATTTGTTGATTCTAGAAGGAAATTCATTTATATATTTACGACCCCCCCCCCCCCACACACACACACACACACACACACACACACACACACACACACCACCACCACCAGGGGTGTTTTTGTTTTATTTTGATTAACAGTTTAGCAGCAAAACTATTGGTTGAATTCATACCAAATTGGGTTTATAGATTTCCCATGACCCAGAATATATCTGATTATATTTTGGGAAAAGTAGGTCAAAGTTAAAAAAAAATAATTAAAAAAAAAGATGAATTTTTCAAATCTTTTCTCTTCTATTTTCTTATAATGGGTGAAATTTCAAATGTCTATAAAAACATGAATTTTGTTTCAATTTACCTCAAACTCTGCACATATATATAAAGCTAATTGATATGCTGACATCATGATGACATCAGCTGGATCGATGCCAAAATAAACTACAACATGTGTGAGGGGCGGAGTTTGTTGTGCACTTGTTGATTATTTATTCTAGTAACTATGATGGGTAATGTTTAACATTATGAGTTAGATCCACAAAAGGATTGCATAGCTTTTGTTGGAGCAAAACTGCTGCAAACAACACAAAAGTACCCACAAAGGGTAGAATTCACTGCAAATGCCACTGTACACGTGCTGTATTTACAACCAAATTGGGACTCTTATGCATAAAATCAGCCCCATTCTATACATATAAGCAGCTTTAATTGAAAATTGCTTCAGGCAGTTCAACACTATCTGGTGGAAGATGTAAAACTGGTGTTAACTGCGTGCAAACTCACCTCTGACTTAGTTTCTCTATGCATACCTTTGTATCTCCAAATCTTCAGGGTTGAATGATGCTGAATCAGTGTTTCACAATATCAAGTGCAAGTCAAATATCAGAGACATCAGTATGCATGTTATGTCTTGAGTTTGAGGTACTTGAATGTAAAAAGTGCTGATGATCAAACTGCTTTGTTAAATACCCATATGTTCTTATTATCCTTAAAGCAGGGGTGTCAGACTCATTTTAGTTCAGGGGGACACATAGACCACAGTAGGTTGTTAAGTGACCAATGAAATAGGAACAATGAAAAAAACTTAATTATATTATGAAAATGTGTATTTTTTTTTTTTTTTTTTTACAAAATTTCCTTAAATAACATAAACAACCTGAAATAGATAATGAAAAATAAGTGTAATTTCAACAGCATTCTTCCTCGGTTTGTCATTTACGGGTGTGTATTACAACAAATTACAACAAATACACAAAACATTTAATAACAGGCAGAATATTGTAAAAAAAAAAAAAAAATCCTGAAATCATATTTCTCTTAAGACATTTCAGGTTGTTCATATTTTTCAAGTTATTCATATTTATTGTAAAATGATAGTTTTTAAATGTAAACGTTTTTTATGTAATTGAACTTTTTACATTAAAATAGAAAGAATTAGCAGTTTTCATTATTTATGGATTACTATGATAATATTTTACTGGTCCAACCCATTTTTAGATCATATTGGTCTGTATGTGGAACCTGTACTAAAATGATGTTGACATCATTGATTGTTAATATCATCAGTGTATTTCACTAATGCATCCTAGAGGAAAGATTGGCACATTTCTGCGTCCATTTTTGGGCCTCATGTTTGACACCTGTGCCCTTGAGTGTATCACCTGCTGAAAACACATTATTAATGACATTAACAGCATCGTTACCAGCAGATTTTGACTGACCTGCTGTTAATGAACTTCCTGCTGCTCTACATGTAACTGCACAGATGCTTTGACACACATCCAACTGTAATGCCAAACGCAACGTCAGTATGGAATTATATACAAAATCCCGACTTGCATTAATAGCCAAAGCTTATTTTGATGGACATGTGAGTTGATTATATTACAGATGTGAGCAAATATAGAAGCTCTGCATGTCTCTTCTTATTAAATACGTAGAATTTGGCGGTTTCTGCTGTTGTCATGATGGACCAATCCGTGGCTGAAATGAGCAGAAACATCTGAAACATTGTGCAAAACCAGGACAAATTACACTCCAGTGCAAAGTGTGTGAACATATTTGTTCCGGTATTTCATTAGTACTAAATCTTTTGTGAGTAAGTCCTTAAAATGGACAATTAGCAGGTATAATCACTATAATATTAGATTATAATGAAGTGATATAATAACTAGGGCTGGGAATATTAATGCGTTATATTTTTTTTTATCACAATCAGAGTTTGCCAGCATTTTCCGCATTTCTCCCATCCACATGCAGCTCCTCTGGTTGTATTAATTAAACTCATTGTC
>JAPSES010000069.1:2709548-2732039 GCA_029822895.1 Maxillicosta whitleyi | reverse complement strand
AAAAAATTCCAGATCCACAGCTGATACCAATCTTTAGATCGGACCGGGACATCCCTAATTATTCCCGGGACATTGTAATTGAGTAGGTCTGCAAATTGTTTCCTCATGTCTAATTATTATTTTTAACACATATTTTGATTACATGGCTCCTGTAACTAATTCTTTCTAATTCTGTGTATGGTTTGTATATTCCTTGATCACTAGACCCATCCAGCTTTACCCCCTAAGACTGAGAATGCCGTAACCACACAGACTTAACCCTCCATGACTGAGTCGGGTCGCTGTGAAGTGAGATTACAGAAGGGGAAACAACTGTTGTTGGTCATACAAACCCTGGCCTTGGAAAAATTCTTATCTAAGGAAAATACAAAATTCCTTGTTGAGTCTAGATTCAGAAAAAGGGATTTAAATAATTTCCTTAGTGTTTTGGTGTGTAAATTTGGTTAGAAAATGGTGCATTCCACCTGATGTTGGTTGGTATTAACCAATAATACAAAATCAAGACATTGTGTGATTGATGTATTAGTGATTTTACACAGGCACAGTAACAGACAGCATGTCGTAATAGGTTCTTTGAGTGTCTTTTACATATTATTTTCATTCCGTCAGAAAATGGACTGATTGTGGTGGAGTTCGCCTTTCTGCTTTACTTAAAGGGGCCATATTGTGCAAAAATAATTTTTTGAGTTAATGTTACTGCTGTTTGGGTCTCGTCTAGTCTTATAAACACTCCAAGTCTGGAAAAAAAAATGACCCGCTAGTTTCTGTGAATTACTACAATGAATCTCTCAGAAGATCTGGTTGAGCTGTTTTGATTTTGCTCCCCATATGATGTAATATGGGGGAGAAATCCAATAAGGGGATGTGCACTTCCTATCCAGGGACGGCCAACTCCACCCACAAATGACATCGTGATTATTGTGATTATCCAACATATTAGTTTGATTTGCCAACAACAAGAAGAATTGGTTGTACATTTAGTTTATCCAAGCATGTGTAAAAGGTGTTGATGTTGTTGGCTGTACACAGCCCATCTGGGTCGGTCCTCTTTCTCTTGCTCTGCGTCTGGGTCTGATTCAGGATCAAACATGGTTCTGCGGGCAGCCATAGCGGTAGCATTTGGCTGCTGACTCGAGGGGGCGTGGTCGAAGGCGTGGTCAGACAGACCACTTCACGGTTCTTTCGAAGGTCGGACAAAATGGCGTGCTGTAAAAATGACTGGGGCTGACAGGAAAACAGAGCTGGAGAAAAAATTTTTTTGGATAATTTTGAGCAGGGAACTTCATGAACATGTTTTGTATAGTCCATAGAATAATTCTAACTGAAGTATATGAAGGTATCATATGGCCCCTTTAATACTTAATACAGTCAAAGTCAGACCAGCCTGTTTTTGTCCTTGTAATAAACTCATATTTACGTGTTTCCTTCATGACTCTTTTGCTAATTATATGATATCAGATTTGTTGTTGGAAATGTTGTTTATGTTTTTAAGTGCTACCAGGTTTGTTTGCTGCTGCTTACCTCAATGTAAAACTGAATGGGTTGCTTACTGGAAAAAAACAAACAAACCACAAACCTCAGTAATGTTGCCGTTAACATTTATACTCTGCCCATCTTGTTGAGTTGGATTGATTTCACCACTGTTGTTGTGGTTCTTGTGGTTTTAGTGGCTGCTGGTTCTGGATCTGGGTTGGTTGTGTGTTTTGGGGACAGGTGTGTGCATTGTGATTTAGTTTGTGGCCCTCCTTCCATCAGCATACAAGTTTTAGACCACTACATCAACAGTTAACATGTCTGATGACAGAAAATGTTAGCAGTTAGATAGACGGTCGGTTATGTCATACATGATGTGATTGATCCAGTCAAGTACTTCCATCTCCACATTTTTTTGTATTTGTCGCATGAGAAAACTGTGATATAATTAGCTGGTAGATGAAATGTACATATCCATGGATTAATGATAAATTATGCAGTTGCATTTAGGCTTTATTGACATTTAGAGTTAAAATGAATAATTTTTGCAAAACCTTATTAGAAGGGTAAATAAAATGAAAACGTAATGCACATTGAGGACTGTAGAAGAAAACTTACAGGACAGTGCACACGTGTGAGCAGCATCATGTAGGTAAAGCCAGCAGTTACGGTAGTGAGCCAACTCCAAGTCAATCACACAATTCACAGAAATCTGTTTCTATGTTCATACTCTGCAAATACACAACAAAATGTATCAATTTTGTGTAAAATCTAAAATCTTTCTCCAAAGTGGTGGAGAATTCTCTGCATAATATGTAATATCATTTTTGTCTCCTTCTGTAACATCTCTTGAATGTTTTTCTGTTCTCTAACCTGTTACTTGTGTGTTTATTGTAGGTGATGGCGTGGTCATGTGTGCAGCCAGCACCGTGTGTGTGGAAATGGTTTTAACAGACGCTGTTTTGGAGGACTCAGGAACACTACACTGGCCTGGGGAAGCCTCATAAATACACAAGCTACACAACGACAACAAAATTTTGGACAAGGCAGATAGACACAGCGCTGCTGTGCCGTGAGAAAGGACACAGACACTTTGACCCGCATTAAGGCTTCTGACCCAGACATTGGAAATCTACTTTTTCTCCTCATTGCATTGCCTGTGTGTGTCCCGTCTCCGCTGCCACCATGCCAAGCACCTTTCGTCGGCAGTTTAAGAACACGGTGAACAACTACTCCGTAGTAGAGAGGAAAGTCAGGGAGGCCACTTCCAATGACCCATGGGGCCCGTCATCGTCGCTCATGTCGGAGATCGCCGACGCGACCTACAATGTTCAGATCTTTGGCGAGATCATGGCCATGATCTGGAAACGACTGAATGACCACGGCAAGAACTGGCGACACGTCTACAAGGCACTCACCCTGCTGGATTACCTGATCAAGACGGGCTCAGAAAGAGTGGTGGTTCAATGCAAAGAGAACATCTTTGCCATCCAAACTCTGAAGGACTTCCAGTACATCGACAAAGACGGCAAAGACCAGGGCATCAACGTCAGGGAGAAAAGCAAACAGCTGGTCGTCCTACTCAAAGACGAGGACCGCCTTAAAGCAGAACGGTAAGGTTTTAAAGTCCACTAATCCACTAAAACTCTAGGCTTTAAAAATGTCTTGAAGATGATTTTGACATGACTTTAAAACTGAGTGATTGATTAAAGCAGAGGGAAAATGACACTTAAAACCCATAACACCTTACACAAGAAAATCTACAATTGAGTGTGTCGAATTGTGCGTTACAGAGAAACGGTTGTAAAAAGCTACCAGTGAAACAACTGTCATCACATAACATTTGGTTTATTATGCTCTTAAAACATTTTACAGTCTTGAACTGAACTTCTTGAAACCTGCTTACACAAACCTGGGTTTTCATATTTTATGCAACGTTTAATGTTAGCACACCATTCTGTCTTTAACATTGATATAATGCACAGGGCTGCAGAATTTCCTGCATTATATATTTGATTTGGTGGTGGACCGATAAGGCAGTCTCAGATTATCCACACCAGATTGTGAGCGCAGACTTGTCCTTGTTTATTAAAGTCAGTAATTTAAAACGGCAGATAAAGAACCAGCAGCTCCACTTGCACATTGTCACGTGTACAAATACGATAATGTCTGAGCACCGATCTTAGAGCTGTTTAATTCTTTTCGGTGTTTTACTTGTGCGCTTGCAAAGGCAAATACTGAGACTCACTAGGGTTGCCATTCATTAGTCACTTCTCCCACAAGACAACTGAAGAAAGAAAATACAAAAAAAAAAAAAAAAACCTCCCAAGAACACGACATGAAGTGATGAATCAGTTGTTAAAATAATAGCTGATGATTTATTCTCATTAATTGAAGATTGGTGGTTGCACGGTTCCTGCAGCTCTGTGCCTGTGTTTCTACAGAGGCACTGTGGCAGCAGTTTTGACCTTGTCAGGCAGACTGAAATCTGCTGTCAGAAATACACTGTGGGTTTTTCCCATAGCTCAGTGGCTTTCCCTCTTGGGAATTGGCCACTTTTGTATCAGTCCATTGTGTTTTTACACCTGTTGGTTTAAAAAAAAAATGGCTCTTGTGGCTTTGAGTATCTTCTGTGTTGTTTTTGTATTACTTGTGTAAAGTCCACACAGTTTTGCAGATTCTATAAAGCAAACACTGCTCTTCTCATGCATACTGTGTCTGCGTCTTATATTGATGAATAATTGAATGAAATTTAGATGAGATTATTCCAGCATTGTCTCCTGCATTTCTGTTATTAATATTAACCCTTTAGCCCCTGACATGGCAGTGGTGAGTGTTCTATTCTATGATTTATTTTAAATATTCCTAAAAAGTTTGTTCAAGAGGAAGAATTTCCAAATGTGCTGAGAGAATAGACGTTGCACATTCCATAGACATTTGAGCATGCTCAGTGCACCCCCCTCTGCCTCTGTAATGGGGGCTTTTCAGTGTGTTACAGTACAGAGTTCATGTTATAAACATCCTAAATCTCTTATTGATGTGCATTATTTCACCTTGTTTTGACCTGAAACACACAGTAAAACAAAGTCACTGCCAGGTCTTGAAAGCAGAATGATTGCTAAAGCACATACTCACATCAGCCTTTATAACATTTCTACAGACGCAAAGTCCAAGCCGCCCGTTTCATTGAACTAATGTCTCAGGGGGTTAAAGGGTTTAATCAGATATTTGGGATAATAAAGAATTACCGGATTGGTTAACTCTGTCAAGTTTAATTTAGTTTTTGGCCGTTTTCCAACTGAAACTGCTTAAAACACTGATGTGATGTTTGTGTCGTGCCAGGTCTCAGGCACTGAAGACCAAAGAGCGGATGGCCCAGGTGTCCACAGGGAGCAGTCAGATGGGCTTTGGCCGAGGCTCATCTCAGCCTAACCTCTCCACCTCCTACAGCGAAGAGTACGGCAGGTCGGAGGGTTCACCCGCTTCCTACCACGGCTGTGAGTATTATTGTAAAAAAACAGAGCTTATATTGTGTTTTAGTAGCTAATGCAGCTCATGTATTGTATTAGCACTGTATGGTGTCCCAGGTGGTGAAACTTTGGCCTATATCCTGAAACCAGCCCCTCCCCCCGTCTGCTCCGTCTCTGGCTTGTAGTCCTGTAGTACAGCTGCATTCCTCAGTACACACACACACACACACACACACACACACACACAAGTTCACCACCCCACACAACCTCCATCATCCCCCTGACAGTGGAATCTGCTCCTCTTCTTAGAAGCACTCACTCCTCTATGGGCAGCACTGAAACCAATGATAGACAGTGTGGCACTGGATAAATAAACAGCGAGAAAGAAGACATTTCATCCACTCTGAATGATTGAATAGCAAGAAAAGAAACATTTGTTTTCTGAATTGTGTTTACTCTTTGGATTCATTTGTGTAGTGGGGATGCACTGATTGTGAAATTTTGTCTTGATACTCCGTTAAAACCTTGTGCATCAGCAAGTTCTTTAAATGTACTCAAATTCCGTAGTACAAATGCATATATTTTATTTATTTCACCAAACTGATCCCATTAAGATGGGGGGTCTGTTTTTCAAAAGAGACCTGGCCAAAACAGCAGCAATATATTGACATAATTGCAGCTGTATAATAATAAAAGCATTTGCAAATGCAGAAAAAACAAACAGTTGAAATATTTCCAGACCAACAGCCTTGATTCCAGAGTTTTAACGCTGTTTTTAAAATCAGTCAAAAAAAAATCAGTGATTGTAGATGGAGCTCAGACTGAAGCCTGTTCTAGCCATCAAGAACTGAAAACCATATCAGTTTCTTTCCTAGTTCAGTCCTTATCTTTGGAACAAAGTTTAAAGTGAGTGGAGATCGTAACTGTGATGACTGCATGTTAACAGTGAGCTTAAATGAAAATAATATACAAAACAGCACTTTAATATAACCCAGTAGATAGAAACGGACAGTATCTAGTATCTGTATACCAGTAGTATTCAGCAGGCCTCATACACACATATCAGTGCATTTCTACTCATAAGTGACTGTTTCTCTAATTCTCTGTTAGATTAAAGCGAATTCAATGAAGGAAAGATGGAATGTAAAGTACAGTTGAAGAGAAAATTGCACTCAGGAAATGTTAGCGTTCAAAGGGAGTAGATTGGAGGACCGGAGAAGTTAAAACGAAGCTGAACCTTGGCCAGTTTCCTTTTACCCTCTGACCCTTAGTTCTTTGTACGCAGCAGGATGAGTGCATGTGTGTGATGTGGGTGTGCGTTTGTCTGATGTGGTTTCAGCTTGTGTAGATCTAACACGCTGAATATTACGTGCGATAACTCACAGGGCCCACATTCCTTCATGGAAGTTGTGTTAAGAGAATGTGGCTCAGAGGTGGACGCTTCGCCAGCTGAGTCATCAGTAAAGGAGACTGAAGCAGAAATTGGCCAATCGGAGGGAGTCTCAGCTGCTGTTGTGGGCGGTGCCAGGAGGAATTTTTGGGATTCCATTCAACCTCCCCAGTTACTGTTGTGCAGACGGGGTGTGAATGAACGACCATGCAAGCCGCCCCGCTGGTCTTAACCTCGTAGATCTCACTGTCCCCATTGTGCAGAATAAAGGAAATTTGATTAGAACATTTTTAATTGTGAAAAATAAAACATTTTTAGTGGGCAAGTGACATTGTTTTCCCGGCTAGACCAAGATTAAACAAATAGCATCAATGTCCCTTTATCTCACTGGCATGTTCTATCAACAGACAATACCAAGTTGGATTTGGGAGGTTGTCAGGGTTTGTCGCTATGTTAGAGTCAGTTAGAAGTGTGTGATACTTTCACTGAAGGAGAGCTCAACTAATTAAATTACAGTCCATATATGACTTACCATCAGTGCTCAATAGTAACTATATTGATATCTCTAACAATTTCCATATTATAAACCCAACAAAATGTGCCCCATTATATTATAAGTAAAGGTTAATTTTAAATATTTAACCCACAAAGTCCCAAACTACCACTGGTGACCAAAATTCACTGATATAAAGTGATTAATACCTGTTGATCCATTAATCCTACCAGTCCATGCAAATAATTGGTGTAAAAAACAGTTTGTCATCTTTTCGTCATCATCAGATATGATCCATTTGGCTGTTCCGAGGCTCCGTAGTGAACATGGAAACACCGTCATCTTCTACAACATAGATTCACCAGTAAAACCCATGGAGTTGGATCAGTGGCAGTGGATGGACACATTTGGTTTATGTTCAGTTAATGAGAGATTTTAATGAAAAAGTCACATTTTCTTGTTTTGTCTCTATTTCTGATATTATGACATTAAACTTCAATCTGAGCTTTTATGAACCAGTAAATTAAATATGGGAAAATGCCTGATTTTTATCAAAGAAATGCAAAATACAGGGGATAATATTAGAATAAATGGAGATAAATCACTTCAGAAATGTTAAATAGAGAAAAATTAATTTGGGAACTGACACAAAAGTCACACTGGGTCTTCATGGGTTAAAACATTTTCTCAAAACTGTGAACAAGGAAGCTGCATAAAAATGGAAATAAATCTAACCATTAGTTTCAGAGAAGATTATTGTTGAAATGTAGACATGGAAGCCTTGTGTTTGACCCTTCAAAAGTGCTCAAGGTCAAAGGTCATAGACCCAAAGGAAGTCTATATATGACTTCTTATCGGTACTCAATAGTAACAATATTGGTATCTCTAATCATTTCCATGTTATAACCTATTAAAACATGGCCCATTATAAGTAAAAGCAATTTTTTTTTTTTATATATATATATTTGAAAAATTCCTCAAAAATGAAAACATCTAAATCACTAAGTCACTAGGGAGCTACTTATAAAATCTGAAATGAATCACACCAGTAGTTTTATCCGGGAAGATGTTTGACTCAGCACCTTCATAATAGCTTGGGGGGGGGGTTTGGGTCGTCACCTTAGAGCAGTGTTTCTCAACCTTTTTTCAGGTGAGGCACCCTTTAAATTCATGAAAAATCTGAAGGAACCCCAAACCTTTTTTTTCCATTTTAGGTTAACATTGTCACACACGTTTTAGAGGATCAACAAGTACAATGCACATGTAACAAACCACACACACACATAAAAATAGTAATTTTCACCCACGTCTCCTCAAGAGCGCTCAGATTTGAATGAAGTGTCTGAAAGTTTGACATAGATTTTACATCAAAAGTTTAATTAACGACTTCACATGTCTGTTTGATTTTCCACTATTCGAGTTGTTGTTGCCCACAACACGCTAGCATTATGCTATCATTTTGCACCGGAAATGCGCCGTCAGAACCCATGAGTGCTGTATCTGGCCTTGTAAAAAATCTGTGTCTTAGCTGCTATGGCAACTCTGATACCAAACCTGCTCAAAGTAACAAATTTGTAGACGTCACGACTCACGTTCCAAAGTTGCAGGTTTATTTCAGATAGGCTATACGTTTCGTCGGGCCTGAATTTACTTAACTTAATGCTATATGAAAGATTCCACTGCCTTAGTATTTTAGTATTAATTCAGACAATTATTTGTTATATTACATTATTTATTTATTAATAATGCTTATTTTGCATACTGTCAGATGAGTTTCTGCGGCACCCCTGAGGGGGGCGTGCGGCACCCCGGTTGAGAAACACTGCCTTAGAGTAAAACTCCTATAATGCATTTATCGCCATATAAATCTAAATACTACAAAGCACGTCTCAACTGTATTTGATTAGTTTTTGAGCCAAACCTTCAGTTATAGTTTAACAGTAATACAGAACACTCACATACTTAACTGGGTACAACAGTGCATGCAGATAATTGCGATACAGTTGAGATTAATTGCGGTCTGGCTTTTTAAGTGCATGTTTCCACTTTCTGTGTCAGTGGGGAATGTTAAGAATCTGAAATTCCCCATATATGGACATTTCCCACAGTGATGGGCAGAAGGCGGCTGGGTTTGAGTTGGCCTCAGGTTGCGTTTATTTGCTTTCCTGTCCTGCTATTATTAACAGCTGCACTGTTTATTATTGACATAGCATTTAAGTCCAACTTTAGGTTTAATGGTTCAAGACTTTATCTTTTGCAGTTCGCAAACTTCCTCATAGCCGATATGAAACATCAGTGAATAGAAAATACATTATTGATCTGAGACAAATCACTTAATTATAGAATATTCTGTGGAACGACAGGTGTATTCAAAACAATAGTTGAAAGTTTTAGAGTTATTACATACTAACTGAATTATTTTGTCTTTTTTTTTGTTTGTTTCAGTTGGGATTATTCCTCATAGAATGAATTAGAATTTTTAATGCAAAAATGTCAGACCTCTGAAAAGTATATTCATTTACGCGCTCACGTTTTGTGTAACCTGGGTGATTTTCACTGATGCTTGTACGTTTCTCTACCTTCTCATCCTCATAATGAACAAAACTTAAGTATGAAATATGGTGGGATCCCGTACCACTATCATGAGATTTCCGTGGGGTCTCCGATGCCTTTTTCTTTTTATCATGCCGCCCTCCACACTCCGATGTGTGCGCCATGTTAAAAAGGAAATGACGTCAGAGGCCACACAGGAACCTCACAATATTTCATACGTATGTTTTTTTTTCAGTGTGAAAGTGAGAACGCAGAGAGGTGCGGAATTTGTGTATCATTCATTCTTTTCATATTCACTTAAGAATGAATCGGAAAATGAAAAAAAAAATGTTAATTGAATTATTCAGGTACAAATTGAAGATAAAACAATGGATTTTTCATTGTTTTGACTGAATGCATGAATTAAAAATTGGAAATTAGCAAATGGACTAAATATCAGGTTTTATATTAACATTTTTGATACCTGATTTGGTATGACCTGGAATTTATTGACTTCTTCGTGTGATCTTAAAAATAGTTGCATGTTTTTACGACACCCCCATCCCCAGAAGTCAATAACTTCCGGGTCATTCCAAATCGGATATCAAGAATGTGAACAAGAAACGTGACATTTAATCCATTTGCTTATTTCCAATTTTTAATTTGTGCATTAAATTGAAATAATGAAAAACAACTTTTTTTTTTTTATTCAGCATGAATACTGCATGATTTTAGAGTAGAGTAGGATGAATGGAATTTTATTGATCTCACATTCACTGGTCAAAGCAGCAACAGGGTAAATTTCAAGAAAATGTGCATGCATAAGGAAGTGCAAAAAAACAACCATTACGAAAAAAAAAAGTAATAATAGTAATAAGTAATAACTAGATTTATACAGATGTCCATAAGAATGTGAATACAATGTGTCATCGCCTACAATCGGCCCTCAGCTCATCTGTATTGTTGGGTCTGGGGTCTCTCATGGTCCTCTTTACAAGCCCACATAGATTCTCTATGACACAGCTGTCAAACATGTGGCCCGGGGGCCAAATCCGGCCCGCCAATCTGTATATTCAGTATATTATCAAGCAAGGACATTAAAATAATTAGTTGACACACATTCAACCCATTTCAATCTCAAGTTGATCAGAACCAGTAAAATACTGTCATAATAACATATAAATATTGAAAGTTTTTGTCTCTTTTTTAGTGTCAAAAAAGCAAAATTACATGAAAATGTTAACATTTGTATGCTATTTTTTTTTCCACAAAAAAGTGAATAACCTGAAATGTCTTCAGAGACTCAGGTGTTGGACCAATATTCCGCCTGTTTCTAAATGTTTTGTGTATTTGTATTGTCATGCACATTCGTAAATGATAAACTGAGACAAAATACTGTTAAAATTGCTATTATTTTTGCTTAAGAAATTCAGTTTTTTCAAAATTCTTCATATTCACATTTTTTTAAAGGATGGTTGGTAAATGTAAAGTTTTATCAATGTAATTTCACTCTAGAACATAGACAAATGTATGGAGTAGATTTTATTTTATTTTACTGGTTCGGCCCACCTCAGATCATATTGGGAACATGTGGACTGTGGAAACTTCACACTGGACTTGAAGGAAACTGGGATTGTGTTGTTATTCTTCCTTTAGACACTGGGATCTTGATTTACAAATGTACAAACTTTAGGTCCAGTTATTTTGTCTCCTTAGTCCAGACTGGACTCTTCTGATGTTGTCTCGTAACGCCTGTAGTCTATTTTCTGGACTTGTTATAAACAGTGATAATCAAAAATGAAATGAAATGTTTACGTTTATATGTATTTGGTAAAGTATTTACAGTTGTAACTGACCAAAAATACCAGACTTTTTCCACAATATTCTACTTATTTTAGGTTCATTTGTGTAGAGTTTGATCTGGCCTGTTTAATCTTTGGTACCTGATGAAGTCATAACTCAACTATTTACTAGTAAAGCTGACCTCTAGTCTTGGTACTTGTTGTTACATCCCCTGAAGGACATGAACCCATGGAGAAAATAGTTTCACAACAAGCAACCGAGTCAGGAAAAAGAGGCAGAAAGATTTAGGAGGAAGTGAAGATGTGTATATTTGGGTTGATTTTTTTTTTTGATATTCATTTGTATATAATGGTATGACTGTATTGTCTCATCGTGGAAATGTCACATCTACACTAATGAATTATATTGAAAGTGAGATGTTTTAAAGGTAGTCATACTAAAACAATCAGTGTTTCACTTTTGTGTCCAGGGTCTTGTTTTTGTCTTTAATGGTGATGATAGACTTTATTTTACACGTAAGTAGGACTAAAAATATAAAGGTATATACATATAATTGGCACGTGCAAATATTGACAGTAATAACAATAAAAAAGAATCTAAATAAAAAGTCACAATCTACAGCTATTTCATTGTGGCTCTTAAACAGTTCGTATCTAAACTGAAGCAGGAAGAAGCCGTGCTCATATTGTCCAACCCCTAAGTTTATATGACTTCAGCTAATATATACAGTTCATTACAAAGAATCAGTCACTTTTTAGATTATTTTTTTAAAAAAAAAAGAACAAATGGTCAAATACTCCTGTTTATTCTTACTATTATCTCTGGAAAATCTTCTTACATTTTATGATGATTTCACTGTGATATTTAGTTTCATTCTATTCCACAACCTGAAATGCACATCTTTTGAAGATTTGTTCTAATGAAATGTTTCATATTTAGTTTCTCTCTATAGTCATAACCACCCTCTGTCTGTGTCCTATATGACAGACTGAAGAGACAATGTTAAAAAAAAAAAAAACAGGAAAGCCCTATAACCTGGTTAGTTCATCCCACTCACATCATTCATACATGAATCACATTGTGCGCTGCTGAGAACAAGAAACAAGTGAATGAAAAAGTAAAGGGTGATGTGATGCCACTGTCTTGCCATCATCACCCACGCCATGGTTTCCAAGGAAACAGAGTAACTGTTTCCTAACTCGGATGCAGCTACACAATCAGTAACAGAATACACTGGAGACTACTTTAATGTTCGTTAATCTTGTGTCTTTGTTTGCCACCTGCTCCATGTACGTGTGCTCATGTATGGAGTCTCATGTGGCACTGATATTCACACATATTCTGTTTGTGTCTGGCAGCAACTTCTCCCAATATGGGTTCGGAACTGGAGCAGGCCAGACCTCAGACCAGCGGAGAGGAGGAGCTCCAGCTGCAGCTGGCTCTAGCCATGAGCAGAGAGGCTGCAGAGCAGGTACCAACACCTCTGCACATTACACAAATGGATTCATCCTTGTCGTTGTGTTTTTATAATATGTGCATGATTGTATTTTGCAGAGTTTAGATTTTTTCTGTACAAATCAGTACAGTTGATTTGACTGGAGAATCTGTTCTATTCATTTGATACCAGTTTACATTTGATTACACTACAGATAGAGTAGCACATTAATTTTATTCAATTCTCTGTAGACCAATACCTAACCCACCCTTAACCATTCAAACCACTTAGTACTTCTCTACTTGCTACATAATGCTGCATGCTTGAACCTATTTGACATGTGTTGCATGTCCTAACTGTCTTTGCATTGGGTCTGTGTGCAGGAGGAGCGCATTCGCAGAGGGGATGACTTAAGACTACAGATGGCCTTGGAGGAAAGTAAGAAAGAAGGTCCAGGCTCAGCAAAGCTGCCTAAGAAGAAGAAAGAGGTAAAAGAAATAGAAATGCAGAGATTGAATTGAGTCACTTGTTCTTTTATCATAGCTGTGCCCCTGAAATAGCCTTGTCACTTTCCCGATCCTCTTATTCTGCCTGACCGTGTCTGCTTCCACAGTGGCTGTAATGAAGCCACTAACTGGCAGAAGACTGCCTCGTTTACTCATCGTTATTCTGCATGAATAGCTGACTGGCTGACTTTAGGAAACACAGAGCTTTAAGTGATGAAGAAATAGGGTCTGCATGGCTGCGGCCCATGTTTTGTCTTAGAACATAATGACGTGACCACCATCTGTGTGTTTGAACAGTATTTGTGCTGTAGAGGATAACGACTGGCCGACATATGGCCCTTTGTTCCTAATAGCCCATATCTGTTTCTATTTAATCTTTACTTATCCCACTGCCTCTCTGTTGCACTGTTTCCTTGTCTCTCTTCTAGCCTCAGTCGTCTTTGATGGATCTGATGGACGTCCCAGAGCCAAGTGCTAGCACTGACCCTTGGGGTGCAGGGGCTGGGGCCGGAGCCGTAGCCGGGGCCGCGGCTGCATCAGCGGACCCCTGGCAACCCTATGGTATAGACATGCTTAAAATGTCTACTTGTACCTGTCATACACAGTGTTTGTCCATGTCGTGTCTGTTACCTACCTACAGCAGTGGGGCTCTTTGTTGAGTAGGAATGTGGCTCCACTGGTCCAACTGCATTACTTCAGACTGATACTGAGGGAGGAGAGAGGAGGATTTCACCAGGGGAAAGAAGTAGAGGGACAGTGGCTCAAGGAAAGAGGATTTGTAGAGTTGGGTGTTTTAATTCTTAACTGGGAGAAGGTTGAGCTCAGCTGTAGTTGTGTGTTAGTTCACATACCCATTATCAACCTGCATGTAGATCATCTGGCCTTGGTTTGGTCTCCTGGTTCCTTTCTCCTCCTTTTTTCCATTTACTTTAAGCCCTCTGGACCTCACCAAACCTCCCCCCTCTCTCTGTAGGCTCTGTCCCTAAGACAGCAGCCCCAGTGGACCCATGGGGCGCTCCTCCGTCTGTGCCACCCATGAAGAGCAGTGATCCCTGGGCACCGAATTCTACCCCCGCCCCTGACCCCTGGGGCTCAGCAGCGAACCGCCCCAAGACCTCCAACACAGGTGACCTGATAAGACGTCACACAGTCACCGTGTATTTAGCATATTTACGTGGGTTGATGAGTTTGTGCGATCATTCAGGGTTTGTTTCCATTTGTCTGTGTGTGCTGTGTTGATGTAAATTTGTGTACTTGTGTATCATTGTCTCTTGTGTATGTATTGTCCCCCTCCAGGAAGCTTTGACCTGTTCAGTACTTCCAATGGTACGTCCAAAGAGGACTTCTCAGAGTTTGACAGTCTGCGCTCCTCCTCCTCTGTCCCCACTGGTACTCACCCTGTCTTTGTCTTTCTAATGACATGGAGTCTTTGTTGTTGTTGTTGTTTCCCCTTTCCCTGTGTCTGAAAATGATCACTTTTCAGATACAGTGTCTCTGTCTGTGTATGTGAACACCACCAGACCTGAACAAACTTAAAAGCCTTATTGAGCTGATGCTTTTCCATCACAAATACAGTAAATGTCTCAGTCATCATATCTGACGATGGAAAATAGCTGTTTGTTCTGGTCCGGTTTCAAAACGCCGCGGTGTAATCTGACACAGCTTTTATGTGTGCATCACTGAATACATCATTAGACCTGCAGCATCCAGTTCACAGAATCCCTCTCAGATCACCTCTCCATACTTTACTTATGAGTCTTCAAAGGTTATAAATCTAACCCTATGTGCAGGTCTGTATGTGAGAGGGTTTCTGTGAACAGCCTGGTACTGGGCTAAGTGTTTTTCTCATGTGGTTTTGTAGTCTCCAGGCGTGGGAAGGTGACATTGGTGTCAGACTTTTGCTCTAACTCAACACATAGTGCTCTGACTCAAGGGCTCGGTGAGAGGGAGTACAAACACTGGCAACAAAATAGGTTTTCTTCCAGAGGACAGTTTCTGCAGAAGCACTAAGTCACCTTGTGATTCTGTGGCGAAACGAACTTCAGCGAAATCAAGGAAGGCCTGCACTTAGAAGACCTTTTGGCTGCAGTACATCGCACTTTCTGACTTGGACGTTTCCTCTTTATGGGTGTTAGCTGACATTCTGGCTCTGTGCGCTTTTAATATTTGAGTGCTTTAATGAAAGTCTCCGCTGCAAGAAACAAACAAACAGCCAGTCTGTCTGCCTCTGATCTCCTCATAATAGTATCTTCGTTTTATTGTACGGAGTCGGAACAATTTCACCATGCGTCTTTTCCATGCACATGTGCAGAGAGAAAGAGAGAGAGGGGTACTCATTTAAGTATAAGTGAGGTGTTAGATTTTGATGCTCAAATTTAATAGGGTTTGAAATCCTAGGAAATGCTTGAATTTCAAGGTCTGAAACGTGCTTGTGTTTCAGATTAACTGCTCGCAATTAGAACTGTGATTTATTCATTTATTTTTTAATATTAACTCTGTCAGGTTAGATGTCAAGCCAAAGCTACTCACATAGAGGTGATATATTTTGAAAAATAAAACTTTGTCAAAAAGGGAATTCCCTCTGTGTTCTCAGGTCGACTCCAGGTACATTTTTATCTTAATCTTTGATTTGACACCAGTGTTTCTGCCAAGTGGCTTCCCATTTTTTTCCCTCTGCTTTTTTTTCTCTCCGTAGTTGTTTATTTTTTATTTAATTTTTGTATTGTAACAATCATAACCGTACAAGTGAATGTACATAAAATATAATAACATAGTTAATTACCCCCAACCCTGATGCACCAAATACACCAACACAACAAATAAAGAATGTATCTGTGTATGCATTCTTCTTAGTTACAATGAGAAATCGTGTCCATCTTTTAATATATGATAAGACAGGCTGCCACATTGTACAGAATTTGCCTAAATTGCCTATTTTATTTTTTTCTAATGTCTGATAGTTCATAAGGTTTTTAATCCAGAGGTTAAATATGAGTGGATTTCTGTCTTTCCATTTAAATTTGTGAAGGCAATGATGTTCTTAAAATTCTTGTGCAGACCTGTATTCTGTGGAATCACTCCAAATAGTGCAGTGAGTGTTCTACTTTTAATTTGTAAACTTATTTTTTTACTATTCTGAAACCTAATCTTAGATGTTAATATCATAATACAATAATAATCAGGGTTACCGCTGAGTCTTAAAAAATCTTGAATTTACAAATCTACATTTAATACCCTAAAAATGTATTTTAAAGGTATTAAATTTGATGTGGTAGGTTCTGTTATGTTGCCATAAACTGCCATAAATGTGTCAAAAGAAAGTAACGTTAATCGCCTCAGTTCCACCTGTTCCAACCTGACAGTTAATACTGAAACTAGGAACAAATGAAAATCTAAACTGCAGCCGACAGTGGGACTCAAGACACTGCAGCAAATACACAAGTTTTCCTAAATTCTTGGCGTCACAATTTTTTTTCCAATATGGCCATAAAATAGGCATTAAATTCTGTTCATAAAAATGTCTTAAAAATTCTTAAATGGATCTTGTACAAACCTGTAGGAACCCTGAATAAGAGTGGATGCATTCTTGTACATATATTTTACCTCAAAGATAAGATGCTGTGCAGGAAAAATTTGAAAATCAAATTAATTTATGTGGCACCAAAGTTATCTCATGACACTTTACATATGGAACTACCTTTTAAAATGCTTGAATTTGACCGTGAAAAATGTGTACAAACCCCAAATTAAGAATAGAATTCTGTTGCAGTGTGTTGTGTCTTTGGTGCAGTCTGAGATGAGGTGGGAAAAACTGTTTTGTCTGCGACAAATTAAAAGAAAAAACCATGAATGGGCGTGGTCTCCTCCAGAATGACCTTACCTCCATCCATAGCACATGAGTATGAAAATGATGTGAGTCATACTGTGGCCTCAGTGATCTCACATGTAGAACAGCACTCTAGATTCCACTGGTATTCACTGGTATACGAGGACATTTTGTGCTATTTTTCCTTAAATATATCACCTTCTGCCTTTGTTCCTTTGACCGTAACATTCCAGTAACTCTTCACTTCTTTTGTTTTTTTACTTCACATTACTGCTCTTTGTTCCTCAGGTGACGGGGGCATAGCTTCCTCTATTCCCTCCCAGGCCAGTCTTGCTAGCAGTGGCAGCTTGGACCTGTTCGACCCTCTGCCCACCTCCACATCTACATCTATAAACCCAACCAGGAAGACTCCAGAGTCCTTCCTGGGTCCAAACGCTGCTTTGGTCAATCTGGATTCTCTTGTGACCAAACCAGCTCAGCCCGCACCGGTCGTTAACCCATTCTTGGCTTCCACAGGTGGGTTTGGTAACTGATAATCCTCACAAACTGTTCATTTCTTAAGCCTTCACAGTTTGGTTCGGGTCAAATTTGACCCAAACCGAGATTTTGTTTTACGTTACATGTTACTTTTATGTTGCTTCACTTTGGTAGAACCACATATTTGTTCCTAAATACTCCATAAAATTTAACTATGAAGGACATAACAGGTATTTATTCTGTGCTCTTTGTTTTAACTCTTACAAACTGTTCATTTCTTAAACCTTCACAATTTGGTTCGGGTCAAATTTAACCCAGACCCAGAATTCCCTCACAGTAAGTGTTTATACCAGATGTTGAACTACAGATTTATTTAGAATGTCTAAATAGACTATCCCACATTAATAAATATATGCAATATATAAATATAATGTTTCAGAGCAGGAAAAACAATTTTTTAAGGTTTTACAAACTTGTTTTTTGGAGAAAAACATCTACTATCACACAGTATCATGTCCTGTTTTACATAACAGATAAAAACATAAAAACAATTATGATTTATATATAAAAATGACCTGAACCAGCCTCAGTGTCCAAAAATCTGTAGCACCTGTACAAAAGTATAACATTTAAAATATTTTTTTTAATTTTTGTGCATTTTGGCAAAATTTAGCTGTCAAATTTCAGAATAAAAGAATGATGTTCAGGGTATTTTTTACTACTGTTGAATGTAAAAACAGGTCAAATTGACCAGACTAGTATGGAAGGGTAAAAAATGCTAATATTTTTTTTGGTGTGAACAGGAAGTCAGGGGTGTTCTCTAAATTAAGATAGCTATAACTTTACTGGCCCTGCGATGGACTGGTGACATGTCCAGGATGTACCCCGCCTTCACCCATAAGTGGATGAGCTCCAGCGCCCCCTGTGACCCTAGTGAGGATAAAGGTTCAGATAATGAATGAATAAATAACTTTACTGATTAGGAAACTATTGGCTGGGTTTAGAATGTAGTCAGGAAGTGGTAAGATACAGAGGTCTGAACACAAAGGTCAAATACCCATCATGCACTGGTTAAAGCTGATAAATTGACCCGGTCTGGACTTAAGTGCTGTGTGAGCGGAGGGTATGAATAAACTTTAATTCACTCAGACTGAATATTGTTCTCTTACTGTGTGTGTTTGCATTTATCAGGTGCAGATTAAATGTATGTAACTGGATTGCTTCTTTACACTTTCCTTCCTTATCATGTCATCTACCTTGAAACTCCATCGTGTTTGTTTTACCTGTGTATTTACTCAGGCGGCGCCGCTCCAGCTCCAGCGCCCCATGCCAATCCCTTCCAAGTGAGCCAGCCAGCTCCCCCCACCCTCAACCAGATGCGCGTCAGCCCCATGCCCTCCGGTTTTGGCAACATGGCCGAGCCCATGTCCCTGGCCTCCGTGCCTGCACAGCCCATCACCATGGTCCCCCTGGCGGGAATGGCCCCCATGGGCCGCGTGATGCCCGGCATGGGGGTCGGCCCCGTGGGAGGGGGGACCAGCGTGGGGATGAGCGCGGGCATCCCAGCGTCCATGTCCATGCCACAGCCCCTGATGAGCGTGCCCCCCCAGGCCGGGGCGCAGCCGACCGGAACAACCAACCCCTTCCTTTTGTGAGGGGGTGACTCGGGGATGAACCGCCCCAGAGTGACCTCTCCTGTCTCTCTTTCTCTCTCTTCCACTTTGGCTCAATAAGAAGCTTCAACATGAACAAGGAGACGTCGTATCCCATGTATCCCTTTATAACTAACTCCGAGCCAGGTCCAAGCTCCAGCCTGGCACCTTCCTACTGTACCTTACCAGACTCTTTTCTTCCTCTCTCTCTATAAATGCTTCAAGCTGCCTACTCCTGTGTGTTCCATACTGATCTGATGGTGACGATGATGATGATGATGATGATGGCCACAAACAGACTAGACTGACAGAGCAGTAGTGGTGTTTACAGTTTTTCCACGGAAGCAGGACAGGATCCGGTCTCTCCTCCTTTCACTCTCTGGCCTCCTCTCTCTTCCTTCCTGTTGTCTTTGTGGAGGAGTGACAGGAGAGTCTGACTATACTAACGCCAGGATCTGATCTCTACGCTAGAGCTAATCTTTTATAAGCCCCATCAGCTAGTGCGAGTGTTTGTATGTGTGTGTGTGTGTGTGTGTACGTGCACATCTCAGTACTTTTACACTGTGTATATTCCAGTGGGAAACTCTCACACTGGAGTAGGAATGAAAGAGATGGTCAGATGTGTTTATACTTTGTGTGTTTGCGTGTTACTAAGCAGGGATTTTGCACAATATTTGCTTTTGTTTTATTTGGTTTCTTTTCCGCAACTGTCGGGCTTCACCGTCACACCTTAGCTTAGGGGAGGGAGGCTCGCCGCTTAAACGATCCGGACAACACACACTGCCTCGACTCTCGGTACCACGCAGTCACAACTCCCGATTCAGTAGTCGCTCCCGCCGACTCGGACCGTTTACCCGACCCTCCGCACGAACTTTGACCCCCAGGGGTGACAGACGGTAATCAGAGGAGATGGAACCCCTCGTTGTAGGAGTTGGGAAAAGCTCGCATTCATACGTTAATGCTCAGATACTAACAGTCACATTTGGATGTATTTGTGTCCCTCTGTGTGTGTGTGTGTGTTCATAGCAAAAGATACAAACTGTGATTGCATCAGTATTTCATGATCTGGATTTTTAGATGCAGTGAGGCATTGTGGGACTTATTTTTTTTAATGATTATTTTCACTTTATTTCTTTTTAGTGTCAAAGGGAAGAGAGAGGGTGTATGTTTATGAGTTTGTGAGGTGTCCCCCCCCCCCCTTTTTTTTATTTGAAGTGGAAGAGAGAGCCGACGTAGAATTGGCTTAAGTTAGTTTCTAATGCTCGCAAGTTAAAATAGAGTATAATGTAAGCATCTGCAGCCTTATGTGTGTGTGTGTGTGTGTGCGTGTGTGTGCAACCATACGTCAAACAGTGGAAATGCATTGACAGCGTTGCACACAAAGCTCTGAGTTTAAAGGGCACGCCAGCCACTGACAGAGTTTACCTCTGAGTGGATTTACTTGGGTTAATCCGACTGCAAGAACATTATCTCGTGGACGTACACACTCCTCCGCTCAAAAGGGTCGTTCCTGGACCGGTCTACTGATGGCACCGGGATTCCCACAACGATCAACAGCGAGACGCGTCACGTAAACAAGCGGTTACTTTTGGTTGTTTTGTTATTTACTCTTAGATAGGTCCATAGGCGGCGCCGTCTGAGTGTCGGAGCTTGGTACCAGCTAAGCCACGCGTCACCTCTGTTCTGTCTTCTGTCTGTTTTTTTTTTGTTTTTTTTTCTCTCATTCTGTCGTAGTTTAGAGTCTTAGAAGCACAACTGTTACCAAAGTCATAGCAACTGTCATTTCTCAACATCATACTTTTGAGTATTTTTATTGTTTTTTTTTTTGTTTGTTTTAAACAGTAGGGTCACGCCTCACTGACATAATTTTGTTTATACTGTAGATGCTCATGGTATTAAGATTTTATGTTTTTTCAGAGCTATTTTACAGTTTGTTCAAGAGTTAGTATGAGAAAGTGTTACTGAGCAGCTCATTTACTGACAGCAGGCCGAGTGTCTACGTCTCCTCTGTTGAGAAGAAGTGGTGGAGAAAACATGGCTAAACATGAATCACACCCGGTTGTATAAAAAACCCTTCGTTGTAGGTCACTGTACTCCCTTTTTTTTTTTTTTTTCATTTGTTGTTATCACTGCCAATGTTATTACCATGAAAAAGGTGGGGTTTTTTTCTTTTTTTTTCTGTTTTCAGTACAAGTTGGTGCGCTCTCCTGGTCTGCTGTGGTATAAAAGCTACTCCACAGGACCCTTGGTATTTCCACTAACTGCAGACCTCCATTTCTCTCAGGCAAAAGGAGGGGCAGCTCCAACTGTGTGTATGATTTTAATGATGACGATGCTGAGGGTGGTGATGATTTTTACGCTCTGGGGGGGTTACGAATGAATGGTTTTGGGATTTACTTGCAGACCAGCAAACATTTTAATCTCAACTAAATATATGCAAAAATTGGAGTCGGAAAAGTAAAAAACATATGAAGACTTAACGCTGGATGTTTTGCGAATAAACTTTTTTTTTTTAAATGCTACATGAATTCTCGTTCAAACGTGTCACATTGGCCTAGACCTTGCTGCACCCTGGAGAGTTTTGATATCGATGCATCAAAAAGGTCTGACTTGTGCAAATCCAACACTCCCTAACGGGTCAGTTGCAGATGTTTGGCGGTCGTAGGTGTCGTCGGTGCAGTGAAATCACGGCCTGTGCGTTACTCTGTACTCACTATGCTTTTATCAAGAGGACTAACTGACCTTACGGACTGTCTTTATATGCGTAACCCGCCTCCTTTATTCTGTCCCGTTTCTATTTACCCTTCTCATACTGTAGTACTGGGAGCAGGCTGCTTTTTTTTTTTTTTTTTATCGGATACATGCTCAACCCTGGCATTATAACTGTATAATATAATTTATCATTTGTACTATTGTAACATACTGTTCTTCTGTATACCTTATTATTCTGTGTAATGGGATTTTTTTGTAGGAAAAGTCACCGTGGTATTTTACCGGCATCTAAACAAAAGCAGCAGGTCGCACCCTGTTGGATGTAGCTGCATTGGTTAAAATAAAATGTGTATCTCTTCAGCTCTGTTAATGTATTGTCTGTGTATTTTTTCTTTTAAGTCAGTTTATAAGGAGAAGTACAAACATTTTTACACAGCAATTTTTTGTAGATTGTGTTTAAGGTTAACCCATAAACACCCAGCGCTACTTTTATGACAGTCCTTAAATGAAACTTTATTTGTATCTTTTAAGTGATTTATCATCATTACCTCCGCCAAGGAGGTTATGTTTTTGCCGGTGTTTGTTTGTCTGTCTTTTAGCAACATAACTCAAAAAGTTATGGACGTATTTTGATGATATTTTCAAGATTTGTTGGCAATGGCACAAGGAAGAAATGATTAACTTTTGGGGGTGATCCGGAAGAAATCCTGGATTCTGGATCA
>JAPSES010000069.1:2685852-2697867 GCA_029822895.1 Maxillicosta whitleyi | reverse complement strand
CTCTCTTCTGATTATATTCTCTAAATTGTGGTCTAGGATATGACTTGGATTTAATTTAGTTGTAGGGCTGCACAATATTGGGAAAAAAAATGACATTAAAATTTTTTTAAACCCTGCGATATATATTGCGATATGGAAAAACACTCAAGAGGGTATAACAGCTGTGTGGTGCTAACATAAATGGTTAAACAAATCCTCTCCTTATCGTCAGTGTTAGAACATGTGCTTCACTTCCATCCTTCTTGTAGCCGAAATAATTCCAGATAAGTGACGTTGCTTTTCTTCTTAGCACCAAGTCTACATTTCCAGTGATTTTCTTTTGTTCGTTGTTAATTTTTCAACATTGCTACCAGCGACTTGCTCCATGCGCAGAGGGCGTGGTCTGCTTTGGCAAACTGATTACGAACGCTTGTAATTGGTGGATCGCTGCGCCCAGTGTGTGTCAGGTACCCAGGTTGAACTTAAACGAGAACACATTGAGTTCATTTACTTCCTACATTCCAGGAACTGTGATGTGACTATTGTGCACATGTAAATGACGATGACGATGCTCAAATGATATATTGTGCAGCTTTATTAAGTTGGTCTTGATCACAACACTTGAACAGCAACTAGACACAGCCCTTACCTGATAAAAGTGATGAAATGTCAGTCAAACTATATAACGTAAAATAAATGTAAATATTATATAGGAAATAAAACAAAGTCAAGTGTCTGTATCACATTTCATGTAGGTTATTTTATGTGTGGATCGATAACGTATGTCACAATAAATGTTAGATGTGGAATTTAGAGGGTAAAGGCAAAAAGTATTAAACCATTAAGAGGTTAAGTGAACATTCAGTCTACATGCGGACGGCGATGTAAAAGCGAAAATGGAAGAGCAGTCCAGATAAATACAGCAGAGGGAGTAAATTCAGGTTAATTATATTAAGAATGAATAGTTTGAAGAGGTGGATGAGAGGAAGACACTGGAGAGAAAGATGAGAAGGAGAGAGAGGAGAGGAGTAATGGGTTTTGAAGGTTGAATGAGCACTGTCAGGAGAGAGTATCAATCTATGCCTTATATCTTTGTGACCATAAAACACACGCCTTGGGCCAACACATATGCACATACGCACACACCACTTGCAGACGCTAATGTGGCGTGGAAGCGAGCGGTCGGCCACAGTGTATCGTGTTCTTCTAGCACTCACAAAGTCAAAGTGGAGAACAGGCCGTCTTCCATTATTCAATCAAAACCACATTAAACCTCTCCATGCTCTCTTTGTGTTTTCTCTTCATGCTACCCTCCCTCTCTCTCGCATGTCTTTAACTCCCTTTAATGTATCGGCTCTTTATGGGAGAAGGCCTTATATTGCTGTTAAACTACTGGCCAGGTCAATGCCAAGTGTGTTACGTCCAAATGACTCCCCAACACCAGCAGTAATGTTCAATCTAACTTTTAAAGTAATTGGCACATCCATAATGTTTGGCGCCATAAAGCACAGGGTGTCCTTTATTCACTGTGCAGGAGCAGAGTGATCAACACACAGAGAGTGAAAAAGCAATCCAGTTTATTCAGCAATAAGTGGCTGTGACAGGAAAGATAAATGTGACATTAAAACTCTTTGTACTGCTACAGCTTTAAACAGTCATCACTGTGTGTGTGTGTGTGTGTGTGTGTGTGTGTGTGTGTGTGTGTGTGTGTGTGTACCTACCAAACATGTGAGCCATGATGGAAAAGGAGAATGGCAAAATGACTCCCTTAATCATGTTCAGTCCAATGTTTCTTGTTCTTTATGCAACTAAACAGTGAATGCCAGTCATGTCAGGGGGTCTGTGTGTGCGTCTGTGTGTGTGTGTGTGTGTGTGTGCGCACGTGTGTGTGTTTAGCATAAAGATGTACATGCAGTGATGTGATGGGAGCTGATTTATCTCTAAGGCAAAGACAGGTCTGACCTTTAACTTCACTGGGAGGAGAGGAGCGTGGAGGGAAATTGTGGTGAGAGGAGGAGATAAGAAAGGAAAGAAGGTGGAGAAAGGAAGAAAGATAGATAGCAGGATGAATAAAGAGGATCTATGGTTTCACCGCCTTTCATTTTGAGGGCTTGTACAGTTCATCATTATATGAGAGTAATCTGAAAAAAATGTGCAATAACATTGAGTGTTGGGACGATAATACGATGTCTACAAACCCTGCAGACACAGCTCATCAGATAGATAGATAGATAGATAGATAGATAGATAGATAGATAGATAGATAGTTTTATGAAGGAAACTGCAGTTATTATAAATGTTGTAGTTGAGACCAATGCTGTGTTTCCACCATGTAGAACCCACTCGTCCTTTTTGTGTTTCTATTACGAAAAAGGACCTGGAATCTGGTACCGGTACTAGTTTTTTGGTATCACCTCCGCCTTCACCTCCAAGTGATACCAAACTGTGACATACTATAAACACTGCAGACCACTGATTGGTCAGACGGTTTTCTCTGTGACTCGCTGTTTTACAAAAATCTGATGTGGAATTTGACAGTAAATATAGCGGTATTTTAATCCACATGATGACAGAACAAAACTACACCATGATCGGTTTGAGGAGGTTCAGTCTTTGGTGGCCAATGAGTTTTCAGCTGCTCTCTGAGCACATGGCATGGAAATTGGAATTGGAAGGTATGTAATAAATAAAAATACTATTCTGTGATGATGTGCTTTTTGTACAAATCCCATCGAAACTGTTATGTCTGAGACCAAGATAAGACGAAGATCAAATGATTTGAGTCTGTGAAAAGACCAAGACCACAAAAAATTGGTCTTGGAACCAGGCTCGAGACCAGGACTGGTCTTGAGAACTACATCATTACAATGTTAGTTAGGCAATGTTAGTTTAGTAGGAATTCCATAATAACCATTGACTATATTTGTATTATATACCGTAAAACCCTGGATTTAACTCCTCTAATAGATAAGAGCATTAAGGTGCATTAATATGATGCACCTCTTATTTCTTAAACAACCATCAGTTCATCCAGAGCATAATGATTGAACTGTGTTTCAGTGGAAAAAGCTGACATGGTCTGGTGAGTCCAGACCCTGTTACAGAGTGATCGGTGCATCATGGTGAGAACAGAGACAAATGAAGGGATTACCCATCATGCCTAGTTCCTACAGTATAAGTCTGTGGGGGCTGGGCTTGGTTCAATTGGTGTTGTCTTAGTTCAGCAACATTATGCCAATAAAAAATGAGGTCAGTTGAATAAACTAAATGACCAGGTTGGACCATCAGTGATTTTGTTTTGCTGATGTCACATGACACAACTTTAGGGTTCATCGGGATCAGATCGGGAACCCATGGGCTGTGATGTAGATGTAGGAGCCTTTAAACACTGGTCCAACTCTCCATCATCAGTATAACATCTTAATTCATGCAGCTCTGGATGGAAATAAATGTTGTGACATTTATTGTAACATTGCATAAGCATTGTGTGGCATAAACAATGTCACGGTGAGTACGTCCTGTTGTGAGAGCTAAGGTGGTCCAATGAAATATAGTGTGTGTGACAGTAAACTCGACTTCTGCATCTCATCTTGATTCTGTTTTCAGCCTGTGATGGGAGATTTTGACTCTTGACTCTGTGCTGTAGTGTTGTAACAACATATTGATTAAACCGATCCAAATCGATTCGTAAAAGAGTTGCCAACAAATTTGGCAGTTGATTCATTAGGTCTTGAACACAGTAGTATTGATACATACCCACATGCTGTGTAATGTAACAGAGGAAAACACAGAGTAGCATAACTGAGGCTTCGGATGCGAGATTTTTAAAGCTAGGTTTACATGTTGTACCCGTTGGCCATGGCAGCATGTTTGGACGAAACACAGTACGGCGTTTATGTAACAAAAGTTGAATATGGATGGCACACTAAGTTTTGGGCAAACTGGGCTGCCGTGGCCAATAGAAACACAATGTAAACCTAGCTTAAGATAGCCTACGTGTTGTGATTACTTTAGCCTGCTAACTAGTTTGACATTATTATCTTTTCATCCATCTCCGTTTATCAGGAAACCATATTAACGTTACCTATTGTTGACTGTAATTAATACATACAACACTAGTTCGATAGCTTATAACCAGAGCTGGTTGAAGACTATAGCTGAATCCCAGTTCACCGCGTACCTCTACCCATCCGTGTTCCGTGTTCTCAGGAAGGGGTAGTGTTGTCCCGATTGTCAATTAGACAGAGGGGAAGGGCTAAGGCAAAGGGCTGTTTAACCCTCGAAATGGAGATTTTCCAGGAGCACAATACTAACAGAGGGGTAGGAGGAGTTTCACATAATCCTGTTTAGATCATTATCAAGATGTAAGTAAACACAGTTAAAATGTGCAGCAGTGATGAAAGTATTTTCCTTGTAAACAACGTAATTATTTGATTGTCTATTTAATGCCATTTCAATGTGTTATAGATCACATTTCTGTGGTTTTTAGTTGATATTTGTAGAAAGATGAACAAAGCCCATGGAACAGAGACGGTTGCAGCTGCTGACGGCATGATGAATACTTTCAGAAAGAAAGTTTTCACATCTGTTTATAGCGGCATCGATGGCCACTGATGATGTAATAGATTACGAAGTGTTGTCTCATTTCATAGGAGAATGTTTACAGACCTACCCCTTGCAGCTCCATTTTAAGGGGTAGTGTCAAGGACAAGGGCCATTGGGTAGGGGTAAGGGTTAGGGCTAAGGGGTTGCTAGTCTGTAGCCATAACAAGTCTAGGTAGGGGGCTAGTGCTTGCTAACTATACCTGAAGCCATTGCAGGGATGTAATCATCAGTGACTTGTCTGCAGCCTATATTGGTATGGGTCAAATAAACGAGCTTCTCTATGTAAGATATTTTGGCTTCACCTTTCCATAATCTCGTCGTCCAACTTTATCCATTCTGCTCAGGACAGAGAGGAGATAGCGGTGTAAGATCGGTCTGCTGCTGCTTTAATAATGGAAGGTACGTGGGGGTGCTAACAGTCAAGTGTGCCCACATGGTGTAACAGTCTGGTGCAGGATTTAGTCGAAGTAACCATTTTTGGTCTGGCATGCTTGATCACTCTTTGACAATGTGTTCCACTCAAACAGAAGACAGCAGATGGAAGTCCTAGCCTCCTTGTTCAAACGTCCATAAAGTTAGTTAAGCAGTTGAAAGGAAAGACCTTAAGCAGCTGTGGATGAGCCTATGCTGCATGTGTTTCTGGCAGTTGGATTGATAATTATAATAAATCCCTGACTGTTACTTTGTCTGCATGAACATACATTAGAATTCACTGAGAGCCTATCCAAGTGGTTGAGCGGAGGTTAAAAAAAATAGACTAATTATGTGGATGATGAGTGTTTCCATTTTTTTTTTTTTTTTTTTTTTGCTGCTGTACGTGTGAGAGAGCAAGTGTGTGAGGAACAAAGTGAGTGTCTGTGTGTATAAAGGCTTTAGGCTAATCCTGTTGTATTCAACTGGATCAAAGTTGGTTTTAAGTGCTATTTGTTAAAAGTGCGACACACCTAATGGACTCGTGTCTGAACGCACGCTGCAAATTGACACAAAACCACACCTACATGTCGTTTTTAACGGTTGTAAAAACAGTACTTTGAGAGTGAACTCTGTATGGTTTCATTTGTGTGTCAGTGCATTTGCAGTTAAAAGCTACAGATGGAATACTGGGGTGGTACAGTTTGTTGTTTGTGTGCGTTCCCGTATGACCAAAAAATATATATATATAATAAAATCACAAAAAGGATCATCCAGCTTGTGGTTGAATTGGGGTGGTTATGTACTGACATGCTCCACTGTACACACCACCAATAATCTTTCCTGTCTCTCACACACACACACACACACACACACACACGCGCGCTTATGCACGTATACACTTGTACAGCAGGAGGCTGTCAAGTGGGGCCGTAGTGTTCTGTTCAGTTTCCTCAAGCATGTGACAGCTCTTAGACAGCAGGAGAGAGATAAGGACGGGTAGGAGAAAGGAGCCGGTGAAGAGCCAAGGGATGGAGAGGACGGCTGCCTGAGAGCAAAGCAAAGGAGAGAGAGAGAGAGAGAGAGAGCCAGAAGAGGTTAGAAACCTGCGAAAAGAAACAAGAAAATATTGGGGAAACAAATATTTAGTGAATGGCTACAGCGCAAAGAGGTAGTTTGGTAACAGTGTGGTCAAAGCAGTGACTTAAGTTAAAGCATTCAGACTGAAAACCGACTACTGATGTAAAATGTTTAATAAGTTCTGAACCACTAATCCGACACAGTTCGAAATGCAATGTCAATACTTCAGAGTCAAGCTGTTTTAACCCTTTTGGGGACTGAATCACATGACATTTTCAACACGTCGTAGTGTTGGAAGTCGGCCACGTAGACCACTGGGGATAACTGCATTCAAAAAAGTGGACTTGAAACATTATCCCACTTTTTAATTTGATATTGATAGAGGAAATACAACTGCAGATATGATGGTTTGAACTGGGCGCAAACATCTATAAAAGTATGAAAATGAGGTGGCGGGAGGGTATTATATTTCTGAACATATCTTCATCTCTGTGCGCTGCTGCAAGATGACACTAGTCTACATGTTTCATTGCTGAAAAAAGTTATTGACTAGTACGCAGCAGTCAGCAGCATGACAGCGCAGTTATATTAAATGAGAGAAAGTAGGACCAAGTGACTCAGATGGTAGAGCGGGTTGTCCAATGGCGGTTCAAATCCTGGCTCCTACTGTCCACTTGTTGAAGTGTCCCTGAGCAAGACACTGAACCCTAAATGTCTTCCAGTAGGGTCTGGCATGGCAGTCCCTTGCATGGTACATTAGTGTAGTAGCCGTCTATTGGTGAATGTGAGGCTTTGTAAAGCGCTTTGAGTACCAAAGTGTATATATAGCACTATACTGTATAAGTGCAGTCCATTTACTTTTTCGTGGACATTAGTTTCTGATACAAATAAATCACTCTTTTGAACACATGCTGTTTTTAGATAAAAAAACCATTTATTTTAGTGACCCCCACAAACTTGCCGGACTACTTTCATTTCAACCAAAAGTGGACCAGATCTGGGCTCACAGGACACTGTCGGGGGTAAGTCAGTGTGGATGTACTACACTGATGATGGGGATGGAATACAGATTCATGTCAAAAATCCCAAACTATCCCTTTAAAGGAAAAACCAAACTTTATATGTTGAGCTGGTGTTTTGTTATATAGTGCACTGAAAACACAGATATGAGTCGACACCTTTTGAGGAGTCTTTGGCTTATCAGTGCAGATCAGTGACGTGTCATCACAAGTATAAGACAAACTGAAGGTGCGCTCGCCTGTAAACATCGGGATGAGACAAGTGTGAATCAGTGTTTGGAAAATGGTGTCTTCCCACACATTCCCTGTTGAGCACATCTCGGCACACTGATCCAGGACTCTATCAGGACAACATAACCCTAGTCAAGGGAAGCTTTTATGGTCAATTAGCTTCCCCCTAGGGCTCAAATCCCTACATTGCGTTCTTGCATAAATCTCAGCGATAACTAATGAAAAAATAGACACACACTAAAACGGCCAAAATATGTGGAAACGAGCCAGCGGTATTGTGTCAGAGAGGATTCAGCTGTGTGTTTTGCTTCGCCAAAACAGAAGCACAAGTTTACATGTAGTTGGTTTATTTAGGGCTTGAGCTGCTAAGCTACAAGCAAACAGGTCTTTAAAAGAGAAGTGACATGGACTCACCAGCCTGTTCCACCAAGGAGGGCGGTGTTGGTTTAATTTTTATATCAACAAGGTTATGCAAAGATGAACTTCGCTTTTACATTTGATTGAATCAGAAAACTGTGGTGACTTTAGAGCAGACTCATTTTCTTCCGGGGGCCACATTCAGCCCAATTTGATCTCAAGGGGGCTGGACCAGTAAAATAATAACATATAAAATATTTGCATAATAATGTACAAATAATGACAACTCAAAATCTGCCTTTGTTTTAGTGAATACAAACCCATTAAATTATAAAAAATACACACTTTTATAATCTATCCAAACAAAAAACATATGAATAACATGAAAAACATTACATTTCTCGTGAATTTTAACAATAATGTGCCTCAACTTATTATTTACACATGTTCATTATGGATCAGATCAACAAACTCTTAATAACAGGGAGAAAAGTCTTAAAATTGTGCTTCATTTTCTTTAGATATTTCAGTTTATTCACATTTTATTGTTACAGGATATTTTGCGAATGTAAATAGGACAAAAATATGAAGTTGTCAATATTTATAGACAGAATGTAATATATATTTTTCCCACATCAAAACAAGAAGAAAATATTGTTGTTGTTTTTTTTTAAAAAAAAAAAATATTATTCTGTTATTTTACTGTAGATCTGGTCTGTATGTGGAACTAAAATGAGTTCAACAGCCTTAACTGTGGATTTTTTACGCTTTGCAAATTCATCCCACCCATTAGAACCTGTGGCGGGCCACATTTGGCCCCCGGGCCGCATGTTTGAGACCCCTGCTTTAGAGGGAGTGTGCCATATTAACCCATAAGGACCCAGTGTGACTTTTGCAGCTGTTCCCACATGAATTTTTCTCTCTATTTAACCTTTCTTACATGATTCATCGCCGTTTATTATAATATTTTTCTCTGACTTTAGCATTTTGAGTGAAGATCATCTGTTTTCCTGTATTTAATACACTGATCATGTAGACGTTCATTAAAGCTTGGAGTAAAATCAAAGGTTTATTATATCAAAGCAAAAAAAAAAATAGAATAAGTGACATTTTCAGTAAAATCTAAGATTAACTGAACATAAACCTAGTGTTTTCCTTCCACTGTCATTGTTCGAACTCCATGGGTTTTACTGGTGAATCAATGTTGTAGAAGATGATAGTGTTTCCACGGTAACTATGGAGCCTGTGGATGTCCAAATGGGTCATATCTGATCACAAATTGTGTTTTACACCAAGTATTTACATGTATCGATACAATTAGTGGATCAACAGGTATTAAAACATTTATATCAGATGGTTTTGGGTCTTTATGGATTAATGTTGAACCACAAGGATTAGACTTTAAGTTTGCTTTGTGTTTTCTCTTTATATAAATAAAAATTCCAGACTTTTTCAACTGCTATTTTTTTTCTCTTAAGATCTTGACTTTATGTGCTTTGTAATTGTGTTCTTACTTTTTTGGGTGAAAAAAAACCCAAAATTTTTTGGGTGAAATTGTATCTGTTGTGTGTATTAGAAAAGTTCACTTTAATAAACATATGAATGAATGAATGAATGAATAATTTGCAGTAAATTCTGTTTTATTGACAGAAACTTTTTCAAAACATGAAAATCTCAAAGTGCGAGTACATCACACAAACAAGTTTCACTAGAATTATTCCATCAACAATCAGTTTATAAAACCATTTCACGTTTTATATATAATTTCCTTGTGTATTTCTTATCCTACCATGTGCCTTTGAGCATACGCTAAAATCTGACTATGAGAGAAACTTTTTTCCATAATTTATGAAGACTTTCACTCAAAATTGTTGTGTGTTTTACCATTCCATAGTTTTTAAGACCTACTCAAACACCCTGTTGGTGATTTTCAGTGATTACTTTTCCTTAATTAATGTTCAGTAACTTCACTTTGTGTTTGTCAAACAAATTTATTGGAAAAAAAAACACAAAAGTGGTGCCAGACATAAAAAACCCTACCCCTAAGTAAATGGAAATAATCATTAAAAAAAAAAAAAATCTCACTTAGTAATAACATCTATTTTGTGTCACTGTCAATCTATAAACCCAGTTTGGTTTGGACTGAACCAATATGTGTTAACAATCAAACAAACAGAAACAAACTGAACCAAAAACAATACCCCTTGCCTCCCCTTTAGGGAATAGAGTAAAATCATTGTGCATTTATCAGCATCTCTGACAGGAAATGTCATCAGGCAGCAGTGTAATGGTTATGGGAATCACCGACCACAACTTACTGTTTTTGAGCCAGAGACATGGATATTTAGTCTAAATCACACAGCATGGCGAGTGTTGCCTCCTTTTATTTTCATCAGTAAATCCAATAAAAACACCAAAACCAACATTGAATTTGTCCCGCTAACAAATGTTGGCAGTGCAGCCAAACCCTTTTCCTGACCCTGATTTTTTTTTTTTTTTTTTTGTCACTGTGCTCTAATAACATGAGACTGTAAATCTGCACTGAATCAGCTGATGCTCCAAAACAGATGTCTTTGACTGGGTAGTTGGAATGAACCAGGGTTAGAATGTTGTTCGGTGTCATTATTTTCACCCCAAAAAAATACAAGTTCTCTGTTATGTCATGGACTAGATAGAGATGTGTGTGTATAGTACATTGACTGAATATATCTGTTAGTTTGACAGGATCTTTGCTAAAAACCCATTTTTATGAGCCAAATGATTCTTTGGAACGAAGCTGTTCCTGTCCTCTGAAAGCAGCAGACACAGCTCAGTGCTACACTGTGAAAAGACTCCTGCAGTTGGTGCCTGTCCACCCACACCAGTCGGAGTATTATGGTATGGCTCATTCACGCAGATAGAGATGAAAGTGTGGATGCTTTATCTGTTTCTATGGAAATGGCAACTCGAGATGCAGTCAGTTAAAAAAGCAGTGACATTTACCTGCCACTCAGTCAAATCTTCCACGTAGATAAATCATCATGTATGTTCAAGGAAGCAAATACAGTTCAGTACAACCACACACACACACACACACACACACACACACACAGACTTTACACCATGAGTGCTAGACAGATTTGGTGCAGCAGTGCAGTCTGGTGTTGGCTCATCTCAGAAACAGTGTTCAATATTAACCTTTACATATCTTTGTTTTTTCTTTGTAATGGAACACACACACACACATATACACAAATAACGTGCTGAATGCTATTTACAGTTTTCCACTGATGGCAAGAACAAGAATCACCAAAGAATATACAATACTGTTTCTGGTGGCACTTTGGCTTAGGTTCCAAATGAAGCCAAGAAATACTGTAATCATACAAATCACAGATTGATGTCAGTCATTATATCAAGCAGTGGAAAGCTAATAGGGAATTACTGTCCATGTAGAAAAATGTCAGAGCAAGTATTTATGCAGCTTCTACCTTAATAAATTGACCACAGATTTTAAACTTAAAAAAAAAATCTTGATATAATAATTAATTTCATATATTACAACGTTTAAGTTTACATGTCCACCATTGTGGCCTTGTTCATAGCTGCAGTGGCACTGAAGGCAATAGTTTACGCTGTGTTGCTATGACAACCGGTGACACTGAGGTAGTAGTTTACTTGCAGTGTGAATTCTGCATGCAGATATCCAAACTGAGACGAGCTGAGTGATGTCCTTTTTGGTTTTTTGTTTGTTTGTTTGTTTGTTTGTTTGTTTGTTTGTTTTTTGGGGGGGGGTTGTTTTGCAGATACCATTCCAATACCGATCTGATACAGACTTTTTACAGTTACATTTTGATTTAAGTCATTCTTTAGAGGTTGTTATGCTATTATTTTTCTTCAGATCATAATTGGACTGAATGTGGAACCTGAACTAAAACTAGTAAAACACCTTTGACTCTTCACAACTTAACTATCATTTTTGCACTTTCCAAATTCACACTGTAGGTCGAATTAGAACCATATGTGCGCGTCTCTGGACAGGTCCATCCTGGTATTATATGGCGGTGCGTTCCGGGGCATGCGTTAATGATGTGAAGCAGGTTGGGGTGGGTGAAATAATTCCACAGTTTGCAAAAAACCTGACTCTCACATCACAACCGGACCTCATAATGAGTATGTGCTGAGTACAAGTGAAACTTATAGAGGCTTTACTTGTTCCTCTAAGCCCCCCTCCCCAGATTGTCCTGACCTTGTGACTGAATCCGAGTTGATCTTATAAAAAACTAGAAAAGCACTCAGAGAGCGCAAACCTCCACCAAGCAGCACAGTTCCCCCACATATTGTGACTGACACC
>JAPSES010000069.1:2656550-2671544 GCA_029822895.1 Maxillicosta whitleyi | reverse complement strand
AACACCGTCATCTTCTACAACATTGATTCACCAGTAAAACCCATGGAGTTGGATCAGTGACAGTGGATGGAAACACTTGTGTTGACATTCAGTTGTTGATATATTTGCTGATTAACTCTTCCGTTTTCTCACTTTGGATATATAACCTTTGAATTCACAGAGTTTTAATAAACATCTAAATTAAATATGGGAAAATATGGGATTCACTGTGAAAAATGCAAAATTCAGAGGAAAATGTTCTATAATGTTCTATAAATACTGTATATCTAAAATGAATAAAAAATGTACAAAATAATAAATAACTTAAAAAAAATAAAATAAAGTGATTAGTAAAATGAAGTAAAATAAAGAATGAAACTGGAAATCAACAAAAACAGTCAACATGACTAATAAAATGAGCAAAACTGAAAAAATAATTCAACAGCCCCACACTGAATACAATTTATTGAAATTTTAAAATTTTATTGAAATTTTTTATTGAAATCTATTGAAATTTCTTATTTATTTTATTGAAATTTTTTAATGTATGTATGTATAATCAGTTCGTCTTGTACTTTTGCTATTTTATAACTGTGCAATCAAATATCGAAATTTTATCATTTATGTATAATCACTTTATCTTGTACCTTTGTATTGTTCTGTGCAATCAAATCTTAATGTATTTCTTATTTTACCCTTGTCTTAAAATTGTATTTTAATTTTTAATCAATGTGAAGCACTTTGGGCTACAGTTTTTGTATGAAAGGTGCCATACAAATAAAGTTTATTATTATTATTATTATTAATTGAAGAAAAATTAATAAAATAGGCCCCAAAAAATGTACAAAAATAAGTAACAAAATAAATAAAAATAATAATAAAAATACCTTGTTTGTTTGTTTGTTTGTTTGTTTGTAAAGTGATACCAAAGTAGTTGTGGGTCTTTATGGGTTAAATGACTGTTTTGTGTTTTCACAACAGGTTATCGCTCTGGGTTTCTGCTTTGGGAAGCAGACGTACCTTCAGTCCACCTGGAATATTCTGGACGGTTTGTTGGTGTTTGTGTCTCTGGTCGACATTCTGGTGACTTTAGCCTTTACTAGTGAAAACAAGATCCTGGGTATCCTCAGAGTCCTGCGTCTGCTGCGTACATTACGTCCACTGAGGTGTGTTGTGTATTTGTGTGTATGTAGAGGTTAGTGGTGTGTGTTTTCATGTAAGTTTTAGGTCTGTATACAAGCGTCTAAAGCGGGGGTGTCAAACACGCGGCCCAGGGGCCAAAACCGGCCTGCAAAAGGGTCCAATCCGGCCCGCAGGATGAACTAGTGAAATACAAAAATTACACAAAAATTTTCAAATTGTTTTAGGTCAAGACCAATAAAACACCATCATAATAACCTATAATTAATTAAAACAGCATTTTCTTTCCTCTTTGTGTAAAAAAAAAAGTATGTATACATTTGCAATTTCTTTTTTTTACAAAAAATTGTGAACAATCTGAACAAATACAAACAACCAAAAATGTCTCAAGAGAATTAAATGTAATTATACCAATATTCTACCTCTTATTAAATATTTTGTGTATTTGTAGATCCACTGTGATCTGTACGTTATAATGAACATGTGAAAATGACGAACTGAGGCCAAAACTGACCCGCAAAAGGGTCCAATCTGGTCCGCAGGATGAACTAGTGAAATACAAAAATTACACTGTGAAGATATGAACCATCAAAAATGTTCAAATAATTTTAGGTCAAGACCAATAAAACACCATCATAATAACCTATAAATAATAAAAAACAGCATTTTCTTTCCTCTTTGTGTAAAAAAAAAAAAAAAAAAAAAGTTAAATTACTAAAAATGTATACATTTACAGATTTATTTATTTTTTTTTACAAAAAATGTGAACAATCTGAGCAAATACAAACAACCAAAAATGCCTTAAGAGAATTAAATGTAATTATACCAATATTCTATCTGTTATTAAATATTTTGTGTATTTGTAGATCTACTGTGATCTGTACGTTATAATGAACATGTGAAAATGCCAAAATAAAGGCATAAATTGTAAAAAAAAAAAAAAAAAAAAAATTGCACTTTTTCGTCATAAATTTCTTTTTGTTCATGTTTTTAAAGGATAGTTTGTAGATGTAAACATTTTAAAAATACAGTTTTACTTTTTTTCACACTAAAACATAGTAATTACACATATAATTGTGTAATTGATATCATGTATATATTATTATTATATTATTATTTTAATGATCTGGCCCACTTCAGGTCATATTGGGCTGTATGTGGCCCTTGAACCAGCATGAGTTTGACCCCCCCGATCTAAATGCAGACACTTTTTTTATGTGTGTGTGACTTTTATTTGTGGCTGTGGTGTTTACAGCTGTTTTTGTTTATGTGCGTGTGTTCCAGGGTGATCAGTCGAGCCCCTGGACTGAAGCTGGTTGTAGAGACACTCATCACGTCTCTCAGACCCATCGGTAACATCGTCCTCATCTGCTGTGCGTTTTTCATTGTCTTCGGTATCTTGGGGGTGCAGGTAGGTTAACATAGTTCTTAAATCACTCAGAGATTTGCTGAAATAATGTGCAGTAGGTTGTCGTGTAGAATTTACAGCCGCAGGTGGGAGACATTGGTCCGTTTGACGCTTTTCCACATGACTTTGGAATGTTGTGTTTATGCCTTTGTTTTCCCATCGACGTACTGGAGCTTCATCTAATAAATGCACAGAGTCAAGTCAAAGTCAGAGATCATACATTATTCATATTTATTCATACATAAAATAACCACTGAGCTGATATCTGTAGAAACAACCGGGTTCTTCGCTTTGGAAGGACATTTTTATTTGGTTAAAATAGGTTTGGTTTCAGCTACAGACCCTTCCCTTTTTAACATATTGTGTCAAGCGCTGAAGGAGCAAAGGGAGTATAGGCTTTTTTTTCTCTATTTTGAAGAATGAGCTTTTATTTTTGGACTTCCGGATAAACCAGGAAACAAGAAAGCAGCTTAACTCACATTTCTGGAACCAGCCCATAGTGGCGCACGTCCGTCTGGGTCACGATTCCATTTAACACTTACATAAAAATGTCATAATTAGGTAGAAGACAGTTGAACAAGATAAGAAATAAACATTTACATTAACAATATGACTTAATTCAAACAATATAACCCCTGAACATAGAACCCAGAATGCCTTGCGGTATGCTGCCACTTCCTAGTACATACATTGGCACTAGGTCGTTACAATATTTAACATTTTTCTAATGACGTCAGAACCCGTCTTTTTGGCTTTGTCTATGATAGGATCAATTTTACTGGTGTCTGTGTAGATCACAGGTGTCAAACATGTGGCCCGGGGGCCAAATCCGGCCCCTGGGATGAATTTGTGAAATGTAAATATTAAACTGAGTGTATTATCAATCAAGGGCATTGAAATCATTTTAGTTTCAGTTCCACATTCAGCCCAGTAGAATAATATCATAATAACTTATAAATGATGACGACTCACTCAGTGTTCTCTTTGTTTTACTGTCAAAAAAGCAAAATTATACTTATTCTATTCCATTCTACTATATTCTTTTTTCGATTCTATTATTTTCTTTTCTATTCTATTTTATTCTTTTTGATTCTATTCTGTTCTATTTGGTTCCATTCCCTTCTATTATATTCTCTTCTATCTATCTTCTATCTATTTGGTTCTATTCAATTCTGTTCTATTGTTTTTTTTTCTATTCTATTCCGTTCTGTTGTATTTTAGTATCTTCTATTTTATTCTATTCTGTTCTATTTGGTTCTATTCTATTCTGTTCTATTATTTTCTATTCTATTCTGTTCTATTGCTTTATTTTCTGTTCTATTCTAATCTGTTCTGTTGTATTTTAGTCTCTTCTATCCTATTCTATTCGGTTTGGTTATATTATATTATTTTATTTTCTATTCTGTTCTGTTGTATTTTAGTCTCTTCTATTTTATTCTATTCTATTATTTTCTTTTCTATTCTATTCTATTTTATTCTTTTTGATTATATTCTGTTCTATTTGGTTCCATTCCCTGCTATTATATTCTATTCGGTTCGATTCTATTTAGTTCTATTCTATTCTGTTCTATTATTTTATTTACTATTCTGTTCTGTTGTATTTTAGTCTCTTCTATTCTATTCTATTCTATTCTATTCTATTCTATTGTGTTTAGTTGAGGCTGAGGTCTTGGCCTTTTAGTCTTTGTGTCTGTTTGAGCTGCTCCATGTGTAATTGTTGTTTGAGGGGAAGCTGAAAATGTTCTGCATATTCAACTGACAGTGAGCTTTTATTCTTTTAGAGCCTGAGTTTTGAAAGAATGACAATTAATTTAAATGGGAAAAAGGGGCCACCATGACCCCCGGGCCAGCTTTTAACCGAGTACTGAGCAAAGACAACTGATAAGAATGTTCACAATAAAATCTACTTTTATTCTTGGCGTTAATAGTTCGATGGTTAAAAGCGCCGTTGGCCGCCGTGCAACTGAGATAATGTTCAAACAGCAGCCCTGCATCACCACTGTTCTCTGTTTTATTCAGCTGTTCAAAGGCAAGTTCTACCACTGTGAAGGTCTGGACACAAAAAACATTACCAACAAGTCCGACTGTCTGCAGGCGAACTACCGCTGGATACGGAGGAAGTACAACTTTGACAACCTGGTTCAGGTGCATGATGGGAGAAATTATAATACTCAGGGAAGCAAAACATACAAATAAAATGAGATAAAACTTTGTTGTGTTTGTCCTTTTCAGGCTCTCATGTCTTTGTTCGTGCTGTCATGTAAGGACGGGTGGGTCAACATCATGTATGATGGGCTGGATGCTGTGGCTGAGGATCAACAGGTAAACACCTGAGTTTCATCTGTAGTTTATAAAACTATACTTGCACTTACGATACTTCATGTACATGTACAATGTTATCTGGCCTCATCTTGACGCCATACAATAAGTCTTTGCAGGGATCATATCCTGTTGAGACCCAGCAATGCAGTTTTGCAATGCAATACAAAGCAATACAATACAATGCAATACAATACAATACAATTCAATACAATTCAATGCAGTGCAATGCAATCCAATCCAATGCAATGCAATACAATACAATACAATACAATTCAGTGCAATGCAATGAATTGCAATACAATGCAAATACAATACAATTGAATAGAATAGAATATCGTAAAATATGATACAATCAAATCAAATAGAAAAGAATCAAATAGAATCAAATATAATACAATATCTTTACTGTCATTGTAAAAGGTACAAGATTAAGGGGCACTTTACACGGAAACACTTGGGGGTGAAAAACGCAAAACATTTTATCAGATGTCCTATATCGTTTAAATGGTGACAGCGTTTTTGGTGGTTGAAAACGCAAAAAAGTGACAACACCCTCCAGAATGGAAATCTTAAAAATGCTCCACTGTCCCGTCACTGTGTAAAGGGTGAATAACGCAAAAAGTGTGTTTCTCGTCAAATAGAAATGACGTGACAAGCATGCGGAGGTATGTGCGGTTACATTCCACATGGACGCTTCCCATTTAGACGCTTTTTATATTAAATTTTAATTATATATTACAGTATTGTGTAAGCTTATATAATAATTATATTAAAAGTGCAAAACTCTACCAAAATAGTTGAATTAGGGGATTATTCCCTTAACAGCACCGGGTGCAGACTTCCCAATGGCTGCAGCAGAAATCACGTCCGGACAATGGAAGAACAATCATTCAAAAGTTCCGTCTACTTCTTCCATTTGGCTAGTTTAGATACAACACACACCTTTATCTATTTAACGTTTTGAAATATTATGTATTCTCTGTGCATTCTCACTACCCTTAACCTGTTGAACAGCAAAAAAAAAATACAAGTAAAAACGGTTTTGTGTGGCAGGGCACCTTTAATGTGCAACAGGAATTAAAAACATACTATGCAGTTCTTAAAAATTAACTGTGTTAAAATATTTTTTATTTATACTTTTTGTTTTTTCAGTGCTTTGAGTTACTGATAAAGCGGCACCTCTGCTCCAACTGTTTTATTATGTCTGGTTTTTAGTTTTGAGAAAGAGATGCATAACACAAACACTACTGAAATCCTCCCATCTTGTCTTCTTTTTCTCCTCCTCCTCCTTTTTCCTCTTCATTATCTTCTTCTCCTCCTCCTCTTCTCAGCCTGTACGAAACCACAACCCCTGGATGCTGCTCTACTTCATCTCCTTCCTGCTCATCGTCAGCTTTTTTGTTCTCAACATGTTTGTCGGCGTGGTGGTGGAGAACTTCCACAAGTGCCGGCAGGACCAGGAGGAGGAGGAGGCCCGTCTACGGGAGGAGAAGAGGCTGAAAATGATAGAGAAAAAGCGCAGGAGTAAGGAGAATGGAGGGGCTGGTCGGTAGTCTATTTTTCTGAGCACTGCCTGCTTTCAGAGCCTGACAAAAAGAGAAAGAGAATGACAAAAAGAAAAAAGGAAACTGTAATCAGACTTAATATACATTAAAAAAAAAAACAGACTAAAAGGCAGACTGACTGGCTCACACAAACAGTGGTTAATATGTGAGCTATGTCAATCTGGTGCATGTAACTGCATGGTTGCAGCCCGAACCCTTTCCTAACACTGCATGGAAAACAAAACCTGACCCAATCTAACGTACCTCTCATTTGTTAATATTGTCTGTATTAACCTATGCTCACTCTCTAAGCAGTAGAATAGCTACAACTAAATCCAAATTATGCTCCTTGTGTTTTAATACCTTCCCTTCCTGCAGAATGACACCTATTAATTCCTGTAAAATAATAATAATAATAATAATAATAATGAAAGCTAAATTCTGTATTCTGTCCTTGCTTTTAAATAAATAAATGCTTTTTTTTGTTTGTTTTTGCATGTAAAATCTGACCTAGCAAACTGCTTTCCTCAGTATTTTCCCCCCAAATTATTACTTTTTCAACATCAGTTTGCTCCCCCCCATTTCAAGCGCATGTATTTCTCTGACTTTAAAAGCGTCTCCCGACACGTGTGGTAGGAGGTTGTTTCTTATTTACGTGCTTTGACTGGCAGACTCAGAAACATAGCAGACATTTTTGGCTGCTATACCTGCAAATATATACGCTTCTTTAGGCTTTTAAGTGAGTTATTTGTACTGTAGTGGATATGCACAATGGTAGTAAGTACGTAATATAAGCACATGCCGTCAGATCTGTCGGATATATAGTGTATAGTGTGAGCAGAGCGTCACGTTTTTCATCTTGTGCTTGTAACATGTCTCACTGGTCAAAAACTACTCAAGCTCCCCGAATATATTTGTATATTTTAAAAAGAAGTGTTTGGAAATGTGATCCAAATTAGAAAAAAAGAAAATAGAAAAAAGGGAAGGTTTTGGACCATTGAGACATCTTCTGAGGGGTTTAAAATGACTGTAGTGATGCCATATGGGAGGATAGCAGCTCCGGTGTGTCCAACATCACAGTCGGTTCTTCAGCTTTTGAAGTAAAAGTAGGAAATGGGCAACACAAAGGCCACGAGCTGAATCAGCATGAACACACGTAAAAATAGAAACCAACCGAAGGCTGTTCTTTTGGTTTTGACAAACTGTGGTGTTGAACGTACCCGGTGCTGCCCCATAGACATTACCCTTTACATTGAAGGCATGTCAGCATGCAGCAGACAGACAGGGCATGGTCAACCTGGAAGACACACGGACACACACATTCACACTCATCATTTATGGACATGTGAGTACACAGTCTTGGAATACACAGTTCATCATTAAGTGCTAAACACCTATAACCCATAAAGACCCAAACGTCCACCAAACTGATCTATACTGTTTAATATCCTATCAATACATGTAAATAATTGGTGTAAAATACAGTTTTTGTCATCTTTTCATGGTCATCAGATATGACCCATTTGGATGTTCAGAGGCTTCGTAGTGAGCATGAAAACACTGTCATCTTCTACAGCATTAATTCACCAGTAAAACCCATAAAGTTTGATCAATGACAGTGGATGGACACACTGGATGTATGTTCAGTTATTGATATTTTTGCTGAAAAAGTCACTTTTTTCTCTCTTTTGATAAAAATAACCTTTGACTTGACTTACTATTTACTTTATTTACTGTGAGATTTCAGAAACATCTAAATTAAATATAGGAAAATACATGATTCTCAGTGAAAAAATGCTACATTCAGAGGATAATATTGTAATAAATAGTGATAAATCACTTAAAAAATTTCAGATAGAGAGAAAAGGCACTTGGGAACTGTTGGAAAGGTAGTTTTGAGTCTTTATGGGTTAAATGAATGGAAGGTGGTGCTCGGTTTGGTTGAGTATTTATCAAACCAAACTGAATAATATCTATAAAAATAAGTGAAAACATTAGAAAAATCTGGCAAAATATTTGCAAAAGTCATGACACTAAATAAATTGACAGGGGTTTGTCATAAGGCTAGAACATGGGTTGGCAACCTTTACTATCTAAACAACTATTTTTGAAGAGAAAAAAAAATTCTAATATATTCCAAGCTGTTCAAAGTTGATATTTGTCCTTACTGTTGTGCAGAAAAAAATTAACTGGTATGTGAAAGCTTTCTTTGCAATGAGTATACGGATGAATACCCTCAGTGTCATTAAATAAAAAGTACTTTACTACTATTTTTTAATGAATTTGGAGTATAGAGTACATTTTTACAACTGCATAACATCACAATGAGTTTATTGTTATTCATATGTTTTTGACAAACCCACATGTAGCCATTGGAAAACAGCCAAAGGACCAAATGTGGGCCAGGAGCCATAGGTTGCCTACCCATGGACTAGAAAAAACAACAACTTTTATTTAGTTGATATTAAATTCATCCAAAACTTCTCTCAGATTCAGATTATTTTAATAGACACACAAAGTCCCGCCGCTTGTGGTTGTGCACCATAACCTGCTGTGTCCACAGCCGAAGGGACGGGACTTCATGTCTCTGTATGAATATTATTTAGAACACAAGTGTCAAACATGCGGCCCGGGGGCCAAATCCGTTCAAACAAAGGGTCCGATCCAGCCTCAGGGATGAATTTGTGAAGAAATTAACAATAAATGGTGTTAAAATTGTTTTAATTCAGATTCCACATACAGACCAATCAGTTCTCAGGTGGGTCAGACCAGTAAAACATTATCATAATATCCTATAAATAACGACAACTGCAAATCTTTGTGAAGTAAAATTACATGAACATTTTACATTAACAAACTATAGTTTTACAAAAAATGTGACTAATCTGAAATGTATTCAGAAAAGTCAGTGTAATTTTACCAACATCCTGTTCTTAAATGTATGTATGTTTTTTTAATCACATTTATTTTTCTTTTACACATTAAGTTGTTCCTTTTATTAAGATTTTTTTTAAGGAAACTCTGTAGCTGTGAACATTATTATAATATAATTTGCCTTCATTCACTGTTATTATTTCACTGGTTCGGCCCCCTTAGATCATATGTGGCAACTGAACTAAAATGACCCCCCCCCGGTTTAGAACAACACACAAAATGATTTATTTTCACTTAACACAATGATTTTAGTCTTTAAATAAGGCGACATAAAATAGATAGGATGAGGCTTATGAACGTCAACAGTCTGATGCAGATGACCTGTGACTCTCATGTCCTTTATTTTAACATGTCACACAGACAGTGGTGTGCACAGTGTCTGAGTACAAAATAAAAGCATGAGGCAAAAAATACTACTTGGATTCCGATAATATTGTTTCTAACTGACATTTGGACTGGTGGTATCCTCCCTTTGTACAGTGTTCACACCACTGGACACATGTAACATGTCATAATCAGATCAGTTAGTCATGGGTGTACTCTCTCTGTGTCTGTTTTAATGTGTGTGTGTGTGTGTGTGTGTGTGTGTGTGTGTGCGCGTGTGTGTGTGTGTTCACGTTACAGAGGCCAAGCAGAGGCCGTACTACGCCGACTACTCCCCCTTACGTCTGTCCATCCACACACTGTGTACCAGCCATTACCTGGACCTCTTCATCACCTTCATCATCTGCATCAACGTTTTCACCATGAGCATTGAACACTACAATCAGCCACAGGTAATGTGTGCGCAGCTTCACCTAAAGCAGTGTTTCCCAACCTTTATTGGCTTGAGTACCCCCCCCTGAGCCTTCTTGTCACTCCACCAGTACCCCTCACACATATGCATCGATAATTCTCCAAAGACAGAACATAACACAGTGGTTATTAGATGAAAAGCATTTTATTTCATCTTCAAAAATTTAACATAAACTTGTCAGGCTCTCTCGCCTTCTTTTTTAGCATCAACTTAATTCAACATAAGAATAAAGAATATGTTTTCTTGGAATAAAAATATTTGGCCACAGCAGACATTCGGTTGTCATATTATGAGTTTTTGGACTACAGTTTTTGTAACGCTTTCTTAAAAAAAAAAAACTCCCCATGCGCTGTGTACCCCCTGCAGTACCTCCATGTACCCCTAGGGGTTTGGAAACACTGACCTAAAGTATAAGGAGCTTTTTCACTGTGAACCTGGAACCATCCTTGGTATTGCAGACATCCCAAGGCTCCTAGAAGTTCCAGGAGTCTCCCTGATATTTATAGTGGTCCCTGATGCCTGCGACTCAGATAAAATATCCCAGATTTTAGACTATGTGAGGTGTTTTTTTGTTTTGTTTTTTGTACTGTGTGAGTGAGAGAGAGACTGTGTGTTCGTGGAACCTGTGTGTGACTGCATGTGTGTCTGTTCGAGCGAGCTGTGGACAGAGAAAGCACTGATTGGTTTCAATAAACAAAACTAGCCAATAAGCTTTGAGTGTAGGCGGGGCTTCAATTTACGTTGTCTGCGAAGGTCACTGTAGTTATCGCTCAGTCAATGCAGCCGGTGAGAGGTAATAAAAAGTAAAAAGTTGGTGAAAATAAATGGGATTCTATTGTGTGTATATGGGGGGTTTGGTTGTTGGGAAGGGTGGAGGTTAGTTGGGGGGGGGGGGGCTAGGTTCGACAAACAGCTCCCTGAAATGAGTTTGTGGAACTTGGGATGTCTGGTAATGTTTCTTTTAAACTATTCTAAAAAAAAAATATTCTAATTTAATTTAAAACTATTCTAACTGTTATTATAACTAACTATTACTTAAACTATTCTATTATTTTCTATTCTATTTCTATATGGGGATTTTCACTTTCTAGTGTTGTTTGTAACTCTATACACACTGTGTTTCTGTTTTTGTGTGTTCAGTATCTAGAAGAAGTCCTGAAGTACTGTAACTACGTGTTCACCTTCATCTTCGTCATTGAGGCTCTGCTCAAACTTGCGGCATTTGGTATACACCGGTTCTTCAAAGACAGGTAAAGCAGCTCATTTAATGGGTTTTTACTTGTTTATTTCAGTTCTGTTCCAAAGCGTAACTTACAAAGTAGTGCATTGCATGTTAAATGGATGCTCAATTGCTCCCACCTGGTATCTAATTAAGCTCCCACAGGTGTGCAGGCATCCAATTAGAGTTCAATTAAGGTCACCGCAATAGATACATATGGACAAAATGCTTTACAAATGAGAGTCAACATTAAAAAGCTTTCAAAGCTGTCCAAGTTCTCAACCCACATATAACGAAACATTGTCACAATAAAAAAAAAACCTCTTCACTGACAACTCAGGAGTGTGCGGCAGTTTTTTCCTCTCTGGCAAATTGTTTAATGAGTTGCCAGCACCTCCGTCTCTGGTGTGCGTTTTGCACCTATAACCAAAGCGTAACTTAAACATGCCTGTGTCCGTCACACCACTGTAAAAGGAAAACATCCGGAGCACACCCTTTGGTCTGTGTGTCCGTTTTTGTTTGTTTTGTTGATTGAAAATGACTCCAACACCGGTCTGATCTGACATATTTAATTTCATCATCTTCATAAAACATGCAGATGCTGCTCTGAGCACAACAAATATCGGATGAAGTGATTCCTACTGGGTTTTTTTTTTATCCACTTTTAACTTCAGTATTTACTTAATGAGCCAGAGCTGTGTTCTATAACTCTTCATCACCATCAATTTACCCGTAATCACAATGATTACTTTGTTTCTACTGTGAAGGAACATGATTATATGATATTAAGACTAGTTTATTTTTTGGAGGAAAATGACCTAAATGTCTTTATGATGGCTTTATTCTGTGGTTTATTGAGCATAATGTCGACTTTGTAGATATTTAATTTGTTTTATGGGTATATTAATGGCCACTTGGAGAAAAATAAAAAACAACAAGTGGTGCCAGATACAACAAACCTCGGCCCGTGCACATATTTCACCCATTGTAACTGAATGGGAAGAATTTTAAAAAATCATAAAACTTTGACCTACTGTTCGCAAAATGTAATGAGATGTATTCTGGGTCACTGGCAGTCTATAAAGTCAATTTGGTATGAATTCATGCAGCAGTTTTGCTGCTACAGAGATGTCGAATTTCACCCATTGTAAGTGAATGGGGGGGGGGTCATAAAAATTTTAACTTTCACGTGCTTTTTCCAAAATGCGATGACATCTATTTTGGGTCTCTGGCAAACTATAAACCAAATTTGGTATGAATTCAACCTATAGTTTTGCTGCTAAAGACATTTGAATTTTTGCCCATTGTAAGTAAATGTGGGGGTTAAAAATTCATAAAAAATTTGAACTTTGTAATTATATCTTTTCTGGTTTCCTTGCGATCTATAAACCAAATTTGGTTTGAATTTACCCAATAGTTTTGCTGCTACAGACATTTGAAATTTCGCATATTATAAGTAAATGGGGAGGTTAAAAATTAATTAAAAAAATATGAACGTATTTATGCACTAGTTTTACTGCTGAGTGTTAAATAAACAAACCAATCCAAAAACAATACCTCTTGCCTCCCCTTTGGGTGGGCGGGGTAAAAAAACAGATTAAACCTCAAATTTTCCAAGTGCTCTAAGAATTTGACCATCACTGTATGTAATAATAATAATACTAATAATAATAATGATAACAACAACAGTAGTAATAATAATAATAATAACAGTGATAATAATAATAATAATAATAATGATGATGATGATAATAACTGTAATAATAATAATAATAATGATAATAACAACAGTAATAATAATAATAATAATAATGATAATGATAATAACAGTAATAATAATAATAATAATAACAGTAATAATAAAAACAACAATAATAATAATAATAACAACAGTAATAATAATAATATCCCTGTTCTGGGAGTGAATGTTTAGTCCTTTACTTTTATTCTTAACTGGGCTCCTGTTCCTGTACACAGAAGTGATTGGATTCATGCTTTTATCGGTACAAATCAGTGTTATCAGCGGTAAATTTGGTGCTTTTCACATTTCTTTGTGGGCTGTTAATCTTGACGGTGTGCTCAGTTCACCACTCACTTACCTCTGCTCCTACTTCAAGGAGCTGAAAGTAACAATTTTTGTTCGAATAAATACATATTTTCAAGAGAGTCGGGCGTAGTGCTTCGTTTCTTCTTCTGCCACTTCCACACTCCGCTCGCATTCATCAACTAACAGCATGACGGAGGAAAATGTGATAAGTGTAGAAGGCTGCGCAGAAACAACCAGTTGTAGGTGTTCGTATTTGTATGTGTCTAACATGTTGAATGATGTTTCATTCAGGTGGAATCAGCTTGACATAGCTATAGTGGCGTTGTCCATCATGGGCATCACACTGGAGGAGCTGAAAATGAACGCAGCGCTGCCGATAAACCCCACCATCATCCGAATCATGAGAGTACTCAGGATAGCACGAGGTACGGACACACACACACTCAGACTTGTACGTTTTATATACACCACACGCACCCGTTTAATCCTCGAATCACAGTTTAGGTTGATTTTTATTGTGTGTTCTTGCGAGTCTGACATGTGATGCGTTACAGCTACTCTGGATGATCACAAACGGAGCTCAACACATTAACTCTTAAAAAATGTTCATTTCTTAAACCTTCACAGTTTATTTCAGGTCAAATTTAACCCAGACCCAGAATTCCCTCATAGTCAGTGTTTAAACCAAATGTTGAACTACAGATTTATTTAGAATACACTGTCATCTTGTACAATATTGATTCATTTTTTTCAGCTACTGAACATATTTTTTGGAATGAGAAGCTTAACTCATAATGACCCAAACATTTACTGTCAACCAAAATGATGGATATAATCAGTTTAATACCTGTTGATCCATTAAACCTATTAACACACGTAAATAATTAATGTAAAATACAGTTTGTCATCTTTTTATAGTCATCAGATATGACCCATTTGGATATTCAGAGACTCTGTAGTTACCATGGAAACACTGTCATCTTCTACAACATTGATTTACCAGTAAAAAACATATAATTTACTGCATGACAGTGGATGGAGATACTTATTTTTATGTTCAATTAAAGATAGATTTTGCTGAAAGTCATTTTTTTTCACCAGTTTTCTCTGTTTTTGATAAAATAACCTTTAACTTTAATAACAACTTTAATCTGAGCATCTACGTGATCAGTGAATTAAGTGGAGGAAAATACCTTATTTTCAGAGAAAAAGTCCAAAATACAGAGGATTATATTATAATAAATGATGATAAAACACATAACCCTTTACAAAGTGTTCATTTCTTAATCCTTCACAGTTTGTTTCAGGTCAAATTTAACCCAGACCCAGAATTCCCTCATAGTAAGTGTTTATACCAAATGAAGTACAGATTTATTTAGAATGTCTAAATAGAATATCCCACATTAATAAATAATATATAAATATAATGTTTCAGAGCAGGAAGAGCATATTTTTTTACAAACTTGTTTTTGCAGAAAAACATCTACTATCACACACATCTACTATCTTTCATAACACACAAAAACATAAAAAACATTATGATTTCTATATAAAATTGACCTGAACCAGCCTCAGTGTCCAAAAATCTGTAGCACCTGTACAAAA
>JAPSES010000069.1:2595683-2606597 GCA_029822895.1 Maxillicosta whitleyi | reverse complement strand
ACTCTCTACGAGAAAATGAATGGGTGGTCTCCAGACTAAATCTCACTTGTGATTTAGTCTGGCGCTCGCCAGACTAGATACCAACACCATCTCCTGTCAACTAAGATGGAAGTTGAACCATTATAGACACACTTCAGAGGATGAATGGTCAGCTAATCTAAAAATAGTTGGAAATTGGTTGCGTGTCAATGTGTGTGTGTGTATGCATAGGCCTCTTGTGTCCGAGGCTAATTGCCTTAAAGATGCTATCACAGCTGCCATACCTCGATTGAGCCCTTCTAACCTGGCGATCGATGTGTGGAAAAAGTGGCCGGGGCATAGAGGACGCACTCACACCTCTCACAGACACACACACATCTGTATTCCCCACCGTTCTTTTAGCACAAATATTTCCCGCATTCACAGTGAGTCCATGCCCTCTTACACACACACACACACACACACACACACACACACACACACACACACACACAGTGCAGCTTCATTTAGATCGATGTAGAGATGAGGGCTGTTTAATTTATTCATCAGAGCATCCCAGCTAGAGGTCCAGGTGTCATCCTATCTATTGGCATGTGGTGGATTTAAAGTGTATTGGAGTCAGCACTCCCCCCCCTCCTGGCCCCGTGCATTAACACACACAATGCTAAATCAACAGCTTTCTGAGAGCCCACTAAGTCCTCTAAACCCTCTGAGACAGAAGGAGCGAGAGAAAGAAAGAGGAGAAGTGAAAGACACTGGCACGGGGTATGTATACACACACTTGCAGCGAGAGGACTTCTGAAGTGTGAGATATTATAGAAGGGCACAGTAAAGGATAAAACGCTTTATGTTTGGACAAGTGTTATTTAGGGACCAGAGAGGGAGAGGGGGTGGGACAGCGCTTCATCGCTAATCCCCCCACTTTTTTTTTCTTCCTCTTCTTATCCTTTTCTTCCTTTTCATCCATTTGTTTCATCGTTAAAATTAGAACAGGAGAGGGGTTGTGGTGGTGGTGGTGGTTGGACGGGGGGGGTGGGGGTGTCTCAGCAGCATGTCAGGGCCCTGGAGTCTAATGGCTAATCATCACAGGCTGGAGCAATGATGTCCAAAGACTGTCTTGGGATCTAACTCAGCTCTGGGCTCTAAAGACCATGAAGCCAGGGGACAATCTTCTCCAGCAATGAGGACAGCCGGTCCTGGTTCCTGGTTAGAAAATCTGAACAGCAGCATTTATTTTCATTATTTCAGCTCTTTGGCTGCAGCTCAATGCACATGTATGGTCAAGATGTACTACTTTTTCAAACCATCTGCATTTATCTTTATGTTTCTGTATAGTCGTCAAAGATCGGAAGTGGAAAACACACCATGGCGTTGAAAGTCCTGGATTTAAGCGTGTACTCAGAATGGGACCTTGTTTGATAAATTGCCAAGAGAATATTCTAAATATTCCCTGATGTGTCATAGAACCCCACTATACTTCTATGAAGAAAATATACTGCAAGTTAAAACACTTACATCACGAACCGTAACTCTCCTAACCGTCTGAGTGTCACATGGTTTGTCCACTGTCACTTGTGGAAGATTCAATCCTGTTCATTCCAAAGGGAGAAGTGTCACTCAAACAAATACTGGAGAAATTTTCCACACATTTGCTACATATGTTCTGATGGGAAAATGACATTTTTAAGGTATACAAATCAAGAGAAGATTTATTTGGTTTGAGGCTTGTTTTGGTCTCAGGAATTAACTTTTGTGACATCTTGAGAAACATATAGCATCCGAGGAGGTAAAAACTTGCATAATTACATTAACTACTGTTAATTACCAGTAAACACATGACACCATTGTTTTATTATTGTATGTATCCTTATTAATCCACTATCATTTAACAGTATTACTAGTGTTTTGTGCAGACGATACCATGTTGCTGTAATGGGATGCTCAGGTAAACTAGTACAAACAACGCTTTACATCTGTGGCTCTTTAAATATTAACAGCCACTCAGTGAACATATTGCATTGCATTGTTGCCACAAACGTTCATTACATGAAACACTTATTCTGATTCGACTCAGATATCTAGGATGGGCACAGCACATACTTCTAGGCAGGGGATGCCAGAAAGTTTTGGCCTCGGTCTTGTCTCCAGCTTCTTCTGATTGTGGACTAGATCTACTAACATGGACTAAAAGTCAACTAAAAGTCATATTTTTAGATGATAGAAAGTCTAAAAATGTTTACGACATGACAGAGTGGCAACCAAAGCAGAGTAATGCTTGGTTGTATACACTTGGCAGTCGAAAAAAACATATTGGAGTCACTTCAGAAAAAAAACATTTCAATCTTATTTAATTTGATTTATTTATGTTCTGAATATATTAGATAAGCACTCAAATGATTTTCCATGGGAAGTAGGGTAATATTAAAATATTCTGATTTGAAGTCACTTCTGCGACTGGTTTTGGCCTCATTGTTAGTGTGTTCAAAATCAAAAGGACTGTTTCATTGTTACACGATAAAATACAAGCAACACAATAAATGTTTGACTGAACATGTTAAGGCTTATTTGTCTCATTCTATCTGAAAACTAAAATTACTTGACTTCACTGTAATGTAACCCATAAAGAGTCCAACAACCATCAGTGACCAAAACCATCTACTGGTCTAAACTGTTTAATAGCTGTTGATCCATTAATAATAATAATAATAATAATAATAATAATAATAATAATTTGTGTAAAATGCAGTTTGTCATCTTTTCATAGTAATCAGATATGACCCACTTGGACGTTCAGAGGCTGTGTAGTTACCATGGAAACACTGTCATCTCCTACAACATTGATTCACCTGTAAATGAATGGACAGACAGTGAATGGATACACTGGGTTTATGTTCAGTTAATGATAGAATTTGTTGAAAAGTCATGTTTTCTTCATTTTTCTCTGTTTTCGATATAATGAGTCAACTTTAATTTGAGCTTTTATTAACATCTACAGGTTCACTGAATTAAATATGGGAAAAACACCAGATTTTCATTAAGAATATGCAAAATACAGAAGATAACATAACAATAATGTGTGATAAGCAACTTAAGAAAGATTAAATAGAGAAAAAAATTCATTTGAGAACTGCGATAAAAGTAGCACTGTCTTTTTTTTTTTTTTTTTTGGGTTAAAGTACAGATATTATTAAGTACCCAAATTAAAATATGAATCAGTACACAGAATTGTTTTAAGGGTACATTTGTACATTTGTAATATTGAGTGTTAGGTACTTTCTGTAAGTAAAATATGCTCCTGTGGTTTTTAATGTAAAACTTATCAAGTAAGTATAAATCAAATAATAACAATAGTGTAAAAAGTACAGCAACAGTTACATGTAACCTCTTTTTTACATGAGTTAACTTAACTGATACATGTACTAGCTTGTGGTTAGCATTGCATTAGCTTAGCATTATGTTAGCCTAGCTTCCTAGTGCGGTAAGCAAATTCTGTTTTCACTTGTTTTTTTTTTTTTTGTTTTTTTTGCGTGTGACACTGAAAGGTTAACGTGAGCCAGTGGCGAGAGTAAAGAGGTGCTGTTTGGATGCTAGCTGTGAAATGTCGGCAGTGCCAGAGTGTTTGCTTTGTGTGTTTTTAAGCGTCTGGTCGTGCGGTCTGTGTTTATTGTTTATGTCTGCGGCGGTGCTGCCGCTGTTGGCGCTAATGGAATCATTGATAGCAACACTGCTGGCCATAATGTCAGCAGGGGTGTGAAAGAAAGGTAGCTTATATATGTGTGTGTGTGTGTGTGTGTACGTGTGTGTGTGTGTGTGGTGTTAGGGTGTGATTGCTGTTGTGACTGGGGAATAACAATGTGAACACTTTCATCAATTCAGACCAGCAGGAGTGAGACTGAGACAAGGGGGTGATTACGGGAGGAGGAGGGGGGTGGGGGGGTTGGAGGCGCACTGATGGACAGAATAACAAAAAATGGAGAAATAAATGGGTTGTGTGTCATAACCACGATAGAAGCAGATAAAGGACATGGAAGACGTATAAAAGGCACATGCACCACCTTTTAAGTCTGTTTATCCGCGCGTAGTACAGAGGTAACGGCGAGGACGGCGGGATGAAAAAGTCACTTTGATAAGTATTGCGATGGAGGCTTGGAGAGAGAGAGATTATTGGTACGAGATTGAAGGATGAGATGAGAAGCAGGCAAGATAAAGGTTAAGGATGATGAGAAAATGATAAGCAGGGGGCACAGATTTGCTTCTACTTCACCTGTTTAACACCTCTCGTAATATGAGGAGGGTGAGGAGACGAGTTGTCAGCTCACAAGGAGACGAAGGAGGCAAGGGACTGCGATTAGATGGCATTAGATAGGAGGTTTATTAATCTCTGTGTTGAAGGCGGCTTTATAAATTAACTTGTCAAAAACGTCCCGAGGGGCTAAAGTTATCAGACTGATATACATACTTATTTTGGATGCTTGCTTTAAAGTGGTAATTTTTTTTTTTTTTTTTTGGAGATCGGACGTGAAAAGGTCACATATCTGCTTTCATTTTTTTGGCCCAAATAGCTTTTCAGCGGTGAAATGGAGAGATCGGGTAATACTAAAAAATGGGTGCAAAACGCTGCAAGAATTTCTCCCAGTTTACAGGGTCAGCTTTTAGAGTCTTGGTATTGGTTTGTGTTTTGTCACAAATTTCTCCCCTGCTCATTTCTTGTTATTGGGTAATGGGAGCATTTGGCTGTCATGCTGAGCTGACTGAGTACAGAGCATAGCACTGTAGTGAAAGCCACGAATCACCGGCTGCGGTTACACGGGCCACTCTTCCTCCTCCAAATGTAATCAGTCTGATTGACAATTCCCAAGGAAGTCTTTACATAAGTGCTGAATAAAATTATGGGGATACAGTGTCCTGTCTACATGCTCCGACAGGAAAAGAAATACAGGAAATACTACACATGGGAATTCCATTGAATCCGAGCCAGTTTAGTAGCGCGTAAGGTAACCAAATAAACCAAACTGTACGCTGTCTTTATGTTTGTTTGATGTTCATTTCAATTCCAGGATAAAAATCAATATCCCAACAATTGGATCAAAATGTGGAAGCTCTGATTTATCCCACAAAGGTCAAACCTCCTCCACCTGTCAGCCCTTCTCTTCTTCCTCTATATCTCCCCTCCCCATTTATCAAGTTTACAGCGTTGACATGTCCGCCCTCACCACTATCAATTAAATAAACTGTCAGCAACCAGATCCCCCCCCCCTCCTTTTTTTTTTTTTCGGTCTCTCTATTTCGTCACCCCTCTTTTCCGTTTACACGACCCTGTTTTTTCATCCGGCAAAAGCTAAGTTTTGTCTTCAGTGAACTGCGTTGTTTCCTCATAAGATTTATACAGTAAAAGATCAAGTGTGTTCATTCAGTCTGGGCTGTTGCCATAGGTTAATGAGAAGAGCCAAGCCGGGCCGTGCCGCTCTGTGCTGAGATGATAACACAGGGTAGCGGTAATACCCAAGAGAACATTCTCTGTGATGATAGTTTGCATTAAGGAAGAAACATCTGTAAAGCTTCCATGCGGGCGTTATGCAAATGTTCCAGGGGGTTGCGCTCTAATCGAGTAGTTTGCTCCTAAGTAATCTGCATATGTAAGTATGACAATAGGAGAAAACAGAAAAAAAGGTCACAAAAAGGGAGAATTGTCATAGCAACCGGTGAAATACAGCTAGTATGATGGGAGTCGTTGGCGCACTTGGAATGGCTCTTTGACCAATCAGGGCTCAGTGTTGAAACGACTCGCTGTATAATTTACTATCATATCCTTTACTCTGTACAGCTGTGCCACTGTCTGGTTTACTTGGCGGCGACCGAGTTGGGATGAGATGGTGTTCTACATTACAACCGCAGCCAATTCAAAGCAGAGGAAAGGATGAGCCTCTCTCTTTATTTATTCAGCTTTTAATGTTGAGCAGGATAACTTGGCTGCGCCCATTTTGTATGTGTGAGAGAGTTCGTCTGCCAGCTCATCGGAGGAAAAATGCCATTTTTTTTTGTTTTTTTGTTTTTTTTTTGTTTGTCGCTTTGAACAAAGATTGCCGTTAATGGTAGAGAATGTCTGCAAACACCAAGCAGTGACTGAGGTTTGACGTACAAAAACACAGTACGGGGTAGGAGGAAGAGAAAATAAAACTGTGTATAAAGAAGAGCTTGTGTTTTCAGGCAGGTTTGTCAGGGCATGTTGCGCCATCTATCACAACACTGATTGTTAAAGCCTCAGGAAAATGCATTAATCAGTAGCAGCCAATGCAGAAGCTCCCCCCTGCGTATCGCAATGCATCAAGTATGGAACTAACTCACAACCTGCACTACTAAGGCTGCTTTTTTCCAATCGCTTCTTGCAGAGAAGGGAGCGAATTATAGCTGTAACCCAGCCGGAGTGTGCAGAATTTAACCGGCGGTAGCATCATCAGTGTCGCTTTATCATTTTACCAAGGAGCGTCTGTGCATGCTGTGCCACGCTACACCTTGTTGTTGATCTGTTTAGCGCAATGCTGCACTGGCCTTTCCTAACATGTGCTGTGCTTTGCTTCGCTGCTTCGGTGTGATGGGTGCAGTGTGTGGCTGTGAGTCTATAATTCATAGACATATGCACTCTTCCCTTTGAAATCTATCCATTATTGATTGTGCCAGTCCCAGTGTAGAGATGGTTAGCGGGCGATCTATCTCTACGACTCACTAGTGAGCACATGTGGTGAGTGTGTGTGTGTGTGTGTGTGTGCACTTGTGAGCATCTGTATGCATGCTCATGTGAAAAAGAGACTTGAAAGAGGTTGAAGAAAGACTAATGTGGAGAGGAGCGTGGCGCAGTGCAGTGTAAAGTGCAGTCTCCCTCTCTCTGTCTCCCTCTCTCTTTTTCAAATACCTCCCTCATGGGTTTCTGAGGGAAACAAAGGAGCTTTACTCACCTCTCTCCCTCGCTTACTCCCCCCCCCTCCCTTTTTTTTTATTTCTCTGGCTGCATTTCTGTCATTTTCTATTCTTTTACTCTCCCCCCCAACCCTTCCTCCATCTTTTCTCCATGGCTGTTTTTGCTCTATAGCTAAAATGGGTCCTCAGTCATTGGCTTTGGAACCATTAAACTGCTCTGAATGGCCAGTCAATATACTCATGTGATTTATCCTTTTTACACTTTTTTTTTTTTCCCCCCCTCCTCATACAGTGCAACAAACCGGCGTTGCTGTTGTAATACTATGGTGGCGGACGCTCATGTAGGCATGTGTCACTCATATCACTGTGGTCATGATGCAATTTGTGGTAACTGAGTGAAGGTTGGTCATGTGATGAGTGCGCTGTCTTAATGCTAGTGAGTAATAGAAGTTTAGGAGATATTGTTTTCAGACTGTGGGTCACGGCCACTGATCAGGTGATCTACCACAAGAACGTCAGCATATTTTAGAAGAACTGAAAGGATTATTTTTATAGTAATTAATGTGATAACCTGTGAGGAAGGCTTGTCAACTTCAACCCATTAAGACCCAAACATTCACTGGCGACCAAAAGCATCTATTGATGTAAAATGTTTAATACACATCAATCCACTAATCCTATCAATAAATGTAAATAATTACTGTAAAATGTAGTTCGTCATCTTTTCATGGTCATCAGATATGACTCATTTTGGACTTTCAAAGGCTCCATAGTTGCCATGGAAACACCATCATGTTCTACAACATTAATTCACCATTGGATTAATGACGGTAAATGGAGACATTTAACTTCAGTTTTCTCTGTTTTTTATTTAATAACCCTCAAATTTAATCTGACATTTTACGAACATCTTCCCGAGCAGTGAATTAAATATCAGAGAAGATCTGATTTTCACTTAAAATTCTGAGTATAATAATATAATAAATGGTAATAAATCACTTATAAATATTTGGGACCTGCCACAAAAGAAGCACTGGGTCTTTATGTGTTAAAAAAGAAGGATTTTGCAGAATGTTAAGGGAGAAAACCAGGCACTGCAGAGAGAAAAAGAGGGAAAAAATTGAGGCAATATTCAAGTCCACCAAAATGATCATATTTCTACCTTTTTCCCTCTGGAGTGCTTTGTTTTGTTTGTTTTTTTAGATTAAATTCTACATGTGCTATCCAGATAAAAAAAAAAAAAGAAAAAAAAAAAAGAGGTATATATCCACCCTGGTTGTTATCACAGAAAACAGCGGTGGATGTGAATGAACCGAGGTGTGACGTCATCGTTTCCAAACACCCCATCTTACGTAATCCGCTCAGACGCACAAACTGGACTTTTTAAATACTGCGTCTGCACTTTGGAAATCTCAGTTTGAGTCACACAGAAGGCTGTTTGTGAGGCCCAAATGTAGTGGAAAATGTTTGTTTTGCAAAAATATCCATATTAGTGTGGACAAGGCCTGGAGCTTATTCCTGCCTGTGGGCTTTCTCACATTCCTCCATTTTCTACTTCCTCATTTTAGTTTCACCCCCAGGTTGAAGTCCTACATGAGAGCAGAACAGGAACAGGCATTAAGAGTAAGAACATGTGGAGTAGATATCACAGTTTAATGCGAAAGTCATTTTTCAATTAGTAATTAGTGAATTTAACTTAATACAGTATATAATGAAGTCTATGTGGAACCGTAAGACCCAATTATGGGGAAGTTGATGAGGCTTTAGATTCAAAGTAAGACTGAGTTGTATGTTTTGGTGAGGTGAGTCGGGGCGTGCGTCGGTGATGATGTATGGTGGAGATAGCAACTGGGCTGATGGCCCAGGGAGCTAACGACTCCATCTGCTCTGCGCACACACACCATTAAAACCACAGCTGGAGACACACCTCTGCCCGTCTGCAGGACGCACGGTCGCCCACGCCGCCTTCTTTTACTGCAAAGGGAAAAAAAATGCTTTGTTGGCATTAACCCATAAAGACCCAAACATGTGATTGATCTATCAATCCTATCAATCCATGTACATAATTGGTGTTAAATACAGTTTGTCATCTTTTCATGGTCATCAGATATGACCCATTTGGATGTTCAGAGGCTCTGTAGTTACCATGGAAACACCGTCATCTTCTAGAACATTGATTCTCAACTGAGGCGAAGAGGTGGACACTGTTACGGCATCGACATCATAGAGGTGCGTTTGGGACGAGAAAGCTGAGGGGACGGGTGGGGGTGGGGTGCTCAGGCATAAACGGGGTGCTATAGGAACTACACTTGAACATCACCCCCTCCCCTCGTAAAGACCCTGTATCAGCTCTGAGGTATAACAGGGGCTCAAACTAGCCCTCACTTATGGACAGGTCTGTTGTGTAATAGTGTAATAAATGCATATTCTTAGAATTTTTTTGCCCCCCACCATCACCACCCAAAAAAAAAAAAAAAAAAAATCTGGGAAAAGGGGGAGGCAGTGCACTTATGATGCCATTAGTGGGGTTTTGTTCCAACTAGCTTGAGCAACACTGTTTTACAACATTGATTCACCAGTAAAACCCATGGAATTGAATCAATGACAGTAGATGGACACACTGGGTTTATGTTCAGTTAATGACGGTGTTTACTAAACAAAAACAACTCCACTTTATCTTCAATTTTCTCTGTTTTTTCATGACAACCCTCAACTTTAACCCGAGCCTTTATGAACATCTACACGACCAGTGAATTAAATATAGGAGAATACATCATTTACACTTAAGAATACAAAACATACAGCGTAATATTAGACAGAAATGTTGATAAATAACTTAAGAAAGGTTAGAAATAGAGAAAAAAATAATTTGGGAACTGACACAAAAGTAGCACTGGGTTTTTATGGGTTAAACGCAAAAGCTCACACGGCCACACAGCAGACAAGCAACAAAAAAAAAAAGGAATTGTTCTCAGTATAATGCACTGATTGATCACCAAATTACACAATACCTGTAATGCATCTCTTGGTTTTTAATTGTTAATGTCCCTTCTGTCTGGAGTTGGAACAGCTTGACTGTATTTCCAGTGTCATCTGTCTTTCATTATCTCTCTCCCACTGGTTTCTGTATCTGTTTCCTCTTTCGCTCACATTATCATTGTGTCTGTTTATTTTTTGTTCCACTTCTCTTTTTATATCTCCCTCCTTTCTCTCGCTGCCCTAATTTCTCTGTTTTTTTTTTTGTGTCTGTGCTTCCATCTTACAAACACATACACAGCCCTTCCAGAATTTCCATATTTGCCCTACCTGCTTACAGAGCTACTGCAGCAGTATTTCTGCATCCATTTATTTTGGCCATTTTAGCCAACACACACACACACACACACACACACACACACCGCAAAGACAGGAATACTCAACGGCCGGCATATTATGAGGTCATAATTCAAGTGTTATATCCATACAGTGTTTGCTTTCTTCAAGATTTGCCTTTATATTTTTCACTAGCTATTAATACTTTTTATTGCAGCTTTTGTTTTTCATTCAACACAACAACACAACAAAACAAACAGTGTTTTCAAAGACCAGACACACAACAAAACATACACAGCAGCTCTTACATGACAAATGAAAACATAACATAATACAGGAGGTGGTAGGTCTGGTTTACAGTGCACACGAGTCATTTATGAATACCATTCAAGTGCACAACAGTACTTTTAACCCTCTGTTGGGCAAGTGACTATTTTTGGTCATTGCCACACACATTACAAGACAGTGACATCAACAATTCCAGGAAGGACAGTGAGTGAACTAGTCAGGTCCAATGTGGTCTACAGGGTCTGTAAGGTCCAACAGTGAGTGGACCTGCTGTGTTAGGTACCATGAAGTAATGGTACTAATGTAATGATGAAGTGGTGGTACTAATGTAATGATGAAGTGGTGGTACTAATGTAATGATGAAGTAATGGTACTAATGTAATGATGAAGTAATGGTACTAATGTAATGATGAAGTAATG
>JAPSES010000069.1:2581738-2592754 GCA_029822895.1 Maxillicosta whitleyi | reverse complement strand
ACCTGAAATCCCTGGTGAAATCAATGGAATTAACCTGAGCCTGTTTTCACCCAGAACAGCTGTTGTTTAATGGACCTTCAGACAGTCAGACACTGTTCTGTCTGTTTGTCTGTATGACTGTCTGACTGACTGTCTGTCTGGCCTTTTTCTTCTTTCTCACCTCTCTCTCTCTCTCTCTCTCTCTCTCTCTCTCTCTCTCTCTCTCTCTCTCTCTCTCTCTCTCTCTCACTCTCTCACACACACACACATGCAGACTGTACCTTTAATACTGCAGGATAAAGTGGATTTAGACTCTCTCAGCCCTCTTTGGGTACTCCTCTTCCCTTTTTTTTTTTTTTTTGTTAGCTGAGAGAGCAACTAGACTGAAGCCTCTGCATCTCTTCCAAGCGTATGATTATTGAAAGAAGCCACTTTCCACGGGTGGCGGTGGCACCAAAGTGGGAAAAATGGCCTTTTGCTGGGAAGGTCGCCAGTTGGACATTGCAGACTGACTGGGAAAATCTGTGTGAGGAATTTGAGCGTCTGTCACTGTCCCATTACCTCTGCGATGACTGTTGAGTTTTTGCTGAGAGAATAGCTGGGCAGGAATTCAACGTGTGAAAAAAAAAAAAAAAAAAACAGAAAAAAATCATGCATGCTCACCAAAACCCTTTCTCTGAAATTTAGTAATGAGGTTTTGGACAAAATGCTGGATGCAACGCCAGATAGAAACCAGCAGAGAGAGTCCAGTCTCACACATGGACAAGTGCCTAAGCTCCTGTAAGTCATTAGGGCTTCTTGGTGACCGAGGCCAAAACACAGACGGATAAACACCACTAATACTTCATCTGTTGTTCAAAATGCTAATGCTCTTCCATCAGAATAGAGATAAATATGTGATCTTTTAGAAAAGACATCAAATCCATTCATACTTGGAGGCTGTTTGGGTTTTCTGATCCAATTACCTGCGTAGACCACTGTGTGTCTTTACTGTAAGGAAGAAAAAACTCATATAATCTTTGGGTAACCTGTTCAATATTTCATCAGAATCATAACAAATACTATATCATGTTTAAAACCTTAATTTCATACAAGGCTGTTTAAGTTTTCTGATCCACCTCCTGACCTTTTTTTTTTTTTTTAATTCTTTTTATTTTTGTAGCCATTGTATTTTTTTTTTTTTTTTAGCTCTGATGATGAAAAAACATAAAATCCCTAAGTAACCTGCTAAAACTATACAAGTAATTCTGAAAATCTTAATTTAGTTGCCTTGTACTTATGATGTACATTGATAATGAAGTTGAACCTATATTAGATTTCTTTATTGTCCGTATACAGTACATGCACCACACACTGAAATATAGCTTTTGCTTTTAATATGCAGGAACACACCACAGACTAGCAACAGTGGGTTTGCCATATCATGTACCTGAGTAGCAAATGGGGGTGGCTAAGTGCCTTGCCTAAGGGCATATCAGCCAATGACTTTTCTGCCAGTCTGTGGAATCGAACCGGTGACCCTTTGATCACCAAGTGACTCTCCATCGTCTAATCTAGTCTAAGTCAACTGAAGATGTATAAACAGTTAGGACTGAACTAAAACAAGCATTTCAGAAATATACTGATCTGCTTCAGCGATAAAATATGTGATTTAAAACTTAAGATAAATTGGAAAACAAATGATAAAAGTCCTGATTAAGTAATGTTAAGATATATGATGTGTTGTTATGTATGTAAAGTACATTTATATAACAGATTCAAAAGTATTGTAATTATTACACTGTAAGGGATGTGGGAGGAAAACACTTTTATTGAATAATAGTTAATAAAAGTTACATTTAGACCCACTTCTGTAGGTTAAAGAAAAAAAGTAATAAAAAAAAAAATAAAAAAAAAAAATAAAAAATATATATATATATGTGTGTGTGTGTGTGTATACACAGAGAGAGAGAGAGATTTAGGAGTCAGTCTATCCATCAACCTGATCCTATATCCGTTTCTGTTTGGATCAGCCCAAAGGTCAGAGGTCACAGGGTCACGTCCAAAGCAGCAGGACTGGCTGGAGGGCGGGCGTTCACATGACAGACAGCTCCCCACTGAGAGAACATTGTCATTACATTGACATGGACCAAATGTGATTGACTTTTATGTGCACGTTATTCCATAATGAAAAGTGTCTCGTGGAGTTTGATACTGTTGGACATAATAAGTTGAGGTATTCCGAGCCATCAATCATTAGAAATCCATTATCAGAGCTGGGTGCAGTTGCCTCTGTTGTCCACTAGAGGCTCTCTATTCCTCACATATACTGATGTGATGCACAGACACACACAGTTCACTGGCACATTTATACTTAAAACCTCAGTCCTGCTTCATAGAATGTTTTATTTAGTGCAAAACACACACACTTTGTATATAAACTGTTATTCTATTGGATATTAGTATTTATTTATGAGTAAACACATATTGCACAAAAGACAAAGGCTGAAGTGAACATCTGGGAGGAACATTTTTATGTTTCTGTGCCCTATTTATTTGTGTTTTTACAGATTTTATTACTTTTTGCATCTCTGTAGTAAATGTCCCAACACTTCTAGTTTTCTCCCTTCAAAGTTTTTCTTTGTAATAAGGCAGGAAACCACTTCACATCATTATGAGAACGGTCATTCATCAGTCAGTCATTTGCTAATGATAGAGCTTTCATTCTTATTTAGTCATCGGTATAAGAAGCTCCCTCATGCCAGTTCTCGAGGTTCACCCTTAAGTGTTTTAAAGTAGATTAAAGCCAATTTTTTTTAATTTTTTTTTTTTTTTTTTTTTTGAGTGCTGAAGAGCAGCGCTGACAGTATCTCACTAGATCCTTCAGTATGTGGAGTCAAATCATACCCAACCCCACCTTTGATTCCCTGGATCGTTTAACTTAATCTATGGCTCTGAAACTTGGCTCCTAGGTGGCGGGTTTGAGATTTAAGTCAGTAAATGGAGCTCTGAAGTGAATGTGTATCGACCTTTACCCTCGCTGCCCGGCTGTCGAGATGTAGTTACTACCAGCATTGACCACCATCCGACACCTGAATTACAAGTCTCATTTTTTCGCTTGTTGAACCATTTCACCCTCGGTCATTGAGGGATATTATCAGTGGTGGAAAGTAACTAAGGGCCTCTCGTAAAGTTCTGTACACATTTAAGGTGCTCAGTGTTTGGCTTTTATGCCAATTTACGCTGCTACTCCTTCAAATTCCATAAGAAAATATTGTTCTTTTTTCTTACTTTAAGATGAAGATTTTACACACTGGATAATTTGATAAGATTAAGTTCCTTATTTGCTTTGGCTTTTGTCATTTGTCTAGGGACTGCAGATGGAAATTAACATTGTTGCTGGCATTTTTACAGCTGCAATTGTTTTAGACGCTCTTTAATATGCTACTTTTGTTCCAGTTCACAAATGACATTGTCTCTATATCTAACCTTTCTTAAGTAATTTATTACCATTTATTTAGAATATTATCCTCCGTGTTTTGTATTTTATCAATATAAAGCTTTTCTTTTGCTATATTTAATTCACTGATCATGTAGATGTTGATAAAAGCTCTTTATGCATCAAAAAAAGTGTGAGAAAAAAGGAACTTTAACAGAATATTTGAAAAACTGAGGTGTGTAAAGATGGAAGTTTAACCCATAAGAAAGACCCAGTGGTACTTTTGTGCTTGTTCCCAAATGAATTTTTATCTATATTTAAACTTTAAGTAATTTATCACCATTTATTGTAATATTACCTCTTTTACTTTGCACTTTTTCAGTGAAAATCAGGTATTGTGTTACTTTACTGATTATGTTGATTTGCATAAAAGCTCAAATTCTGGGTTATTATATCAAAAACGGTGAAAAACCGAAGAAAAGGTTATTTTTTTCAGTAAAACTGTCATTAACTGAACATAAACCAAGTGTTTTCAACCACTGTCATTGATCCAACTCCATGGGTTTTACTGGTGAACCCATGTTGTAGAAGATGACAGTGTTTCCAAGGTAACGATGGAGCATCGGAACGTCCAAATGGGTCATATCTGATGACCATGAAAAGATGAAAAACTGTATTTTACACCAATTATTTACATTTATTAATAAACAGTTTACATCAGTAGATGGTTTTGTTCAGTGATGGATGTTTGAGTCTTTATGAGTTAAAACAGTGGAAAGCAACTGTTTTCGTTCCAAACTTTTTAGGAAAATTACACCTATATGTCGTTAACATCTCAATTAAACGCATGGAAAACCTTCTAACGTCTCAGTGGAAATCAATGTAAGACATGCTGCTGTGATGCTGATGCTCTTGTGCATGGGCGTCAAAAACACACCCCATGGCCCACCAAAGCATTTATGTTTAGTTATTGATGAAGCTTAAGCTGAAAGAGAACACGAGTATAATATTAGGATAAATACTGATAAATTACTTAATAAAGGTTAAATGGAAAGAAACTTAATTTGTGAATTACAACAGAAGTAGCAGTGTGTCTTTAAGGGTTAAGTAATAATAATAATATAATAATAATAATAATAATAACCAGGTTGCACTGTATTTTGCAAGCATTCAAGCATTTTTTAAAATCAATATCAGTTCAGATAATGAATCCAAAAACACCATATTTCATACGGTGGGATACGCTTTTGACACGTCAGCATCCTCTGTGTGTGTGTGTGTGTGTGTGTGTGTGTGTGTGTGTGTGTGTGTGTGTGTGTGTGTGTAAGACACTGCTGGGTTCCAGGGAACACCCAGGATCTGTGGCTCTGCGGTGCTTTTCATAAAGCACACAAGTTTGTCATGGGTATCAGTTGTCATCTCCATGTTGCATATTGTTTTACTCGTACATGTCAGCTTATATGCATGTGTGTGCGTGCGTGTGTGTGTGTGTGTGTGTGTGTGTGTGTGCGTGTGTGTGTGTGTGCTTGAAGGTAGATTACACCTACCAGTGCAGTGTACTTGTTTATCAGAACATGTGTTTGTGTGTTTTGCGAGATAACATGTTTGATGTGCTCTTTCCCTGGTAGGGCTTTGCATGTGTGTGTGTGTGTGTGTGTGTGTGTGTGTGTGTGTTTTATGGATGCTGGCTTGTGTGTGTGAGCAGGGGGGGATTGTGGGTGCCACTGCGTTGGTTGCGCTGCTCTCCTCCGCTGTGCTCAGAATGCTGATGTGTCACGCTGCAGCACTGCCCCACTTATCCAGCTAACCTTTCTTCCCTCCCTCCTTTTTCTCGCTTCTTCCCTGTGCTCTCGCCTTTGTTTTCCTATTTTCCCCTTCATGCCGTCTTTCTTTTTCCAGGTCCTCCATCTCTTTCATCACCTCCTCTGTACAATCACACCACCTCCTTAATTTCTGCTCCTATCACTCTTGTTCTTTCTTTTTCTTTTTTTTTTTTTTTCTTTTCATGGTTTCCGATGATGTGCCAAGTTCTTGAGTGTGTGATGGAGATGTGGGTTACATCAGGCGTCGCTGTTTGTTTACAGATGTTGACGATGCAGCAAAAAGCACGCTGGCCTCTGACCAACCCGTCTTCTCCTCTGTCTCCCTCGCACGAGCACACGCAGACGCACAAAACGACTCTGTTCTTATCAACCAATCACATCGACCCCATCCACTCGCATCAGCTAGCTCTGAGAAGAGCTACAGCCTGTGACAGCCGCAGCCCCCGGCAACCCACATATGTCCATGCCAGAAAGCGGAGGCTAGCGCTGCAAAGCTGTCTCTGTGTTGGCAGCATCTGTCCCTCTGCCGAACAGAGCCGGGTCCCTGATAATGAAATCTGACCACACAATCTCGTGATGCAAGTACAAAAAAAAAAAAAAAACAAAGAAAGAAAGAAAAAAAACACAATATACTAATCAAGATTTTTTGCCATATAATATAATAATTATGATTTGTGGTGAAACACTGTCAGTTAACATCTGCCTCTGGTCACATGGAGCCCCGGCTATGTGATAATGAATTTATGAGATAGGATAATGAGCCCTGATCGACGAGAAGATATTCCGTGTGATGCTCTCAGTATTCCAGAGAGCGCGCCAGGATGACTGGCGAGGATATAAAAGGATCAACCAAGAGATGAATAAGACTGTTACAACACAATCCATGCATAACCCATGCAGCCAAGACTAAGATCTGAGACTTCTTCAGTAGGCATTTTACACAAGGTTGCTGGAATTTGGCTTTTGACACGGATTTCCATAGATCACAGCTTCTCAACCCAGCACATGAGAGGATTTCATCCCAGCAAGTGGATTTTTAGCATTTTAGTTTATTTTTAGCCACGACATTACAATAGGTGCATATATAACCCCCCCATCCCCCACCACCACCACCAAAAAAACAAAACAAAAGAACTAACAGTAACATTAATGAAATCAGCTGCTTGGTAGTTTTGTAGTCTCCCCTTGAGACACAATCATCTTCCAACACATTTGCATTTCTTAATGAGCGCAGAGGCATTGGAACAGTTTGAGTTCAGCGGTTTGCTCAAGGGCTCCCCAGCTGGCATTGCAGATTCAGCACCCGCCACCCTCCAGTGAACTGCAGTGACAAAGGGATGTTGGAGCGACCACTTAGTCCAGTCAACGTTGCATAGAACTTCCTGTTTGCTCCTCCTCCTATTACATGTTGACTGCCGGACTCGAAAAGACAAATAATCCAAAACATAAGCATCACTATTAATAAACCACAATGTATTTTTGTCCCCAACTCGATCCTTTATTGTAAGAAACCTGATCCACAGATGGTTACTCTAGTTTCGACATATCTACTTGGATCAGTTCGATCAATGACAGTGGATGGAAACACTTGTTTTTATATTCAGTTAGAAATATATTTGCTATAAGACTCACTTTTAGTATTTTTGATTTAATAATCCTCAAGTTTACTCAGAGCTTTTTATGAAAATCTACATAATCAGTAAATTACATATGGGAAAATACATGATTTTCATGGAAAAAATGCAAAAATATAGAGGATAATATTGCAGTAAATGATGATAAATTACTTAAAAAGGTTAAATAGAGAGAAACAAATCGTTTGGGAACTGCCACCAAAGTAACACTGGGTCTTCATGGGTTACAGTTTCATATTTCTTTGTTTGAGTCAGTATTTATATTCAGCTAATCTAAGAAAAGCCTTGATGTATAGAAGCTGACAATGAATGATTTAGCTTTGATTCACTCAACTAATGTTTATTAAATCTACCATATTGTGCAAAACTTCATTGTTGTTACCATGACGCATTATTACTGTGGATAAAATGTTAACAAAGGTGACAGTGACTGCAGTTCTTTTACAAGAGTATTTGAAGGTCCCATTCAGCAGCAGATCTGTGACTTTTGAGCATTAAATTTGTCATTTCCTCCTTTCTGGTGAATTTTATTAACTTTACGCCACAACTTAATACCGGAAATGTCTTGATTTATGTAAAGATAAACACAAATTCATGCAGCAGGTAATAGACTATGCAGTGGTTTCAGATATCCAGTATTATATTTATTCTTCAACAGCCCTAAAAACGTCTAAAGTGTAGCTACAAAAAGCATCTGCACAGGCATTCTTAATTTAGTGCTAACAAGCAGCATGTTGAAGGAGGTCCAACCTAATTTGGAAAATTCCACAGTTGCACCAGAAGTTTATCAACTCATTAACTTGGATAAACTTCAACCACTTAAGCACAATGTTGGCACAATTAAGTCGACAAGCCTGATGTGATATCATCTGGTTTTAGACACTGCAGGTGTGTGTCACATTTTCAGTCAAGGCAGTGTCTACACATTAAAAGCATTGGAAGGAGTGATATTTAGCTTATTGATCTCCACAGGTCCGTCTTCAACTATTTCTGAGTAATGACACCAGAAAGGTTGTTTTCAGCGCTGGCCCTTTAAATGCAAATGAGCCACTTCATGACCCACCCCTTCCATGTGTGTGCCTCTGTCCTGTTCAACCAACAACTGAACATTTTAGGTAATCGGCTCAAAGTTTGAACATATTTTCAGTTTTTACTACAACCACTGCTGCTGAGAAACAATTACACTATGTTGTACTCGGAAAAATGTTCATTGGAAGTATTGACCTTATATGGGCAAATGTCATGATGTAACTAGTTATAAAATGCAACAAATTAAGAAGGAATTAAAACAGGTTGTAGAAATCCACTTAATTTTTGCAGCAGCTGGAGGGTTCACATTCAAACTGTATGAAACATAAGGGTCCAAATACAAAAATAAATTAACAAAAGTCTAAATATGATTCCTTTAAGCAATGAACAATTGCTAGCCACTGAAATGACAGAGGCTTTTATTTTGAAACACAACAGGAAGTGTTACATTTATAGAAAGATACATTACCAGGTTTTTGACAGTGAATCAAAACACGGTTTCACACTAAATTTGATCATTCCTTCTAACAGAGGAAATTAGAGATAACTACTTGACTCATACAAATAAAAGTCAAGCACCTTCTGCAGCTCTGTTAATGTTTTGAAGAGATAACACCTTAACTCTGTTTCAAAATAAAAAATGCCTATTTCACATTTTTAGTGGGGGGACAAATGTAGTTTGGTTTTTAGTCTTGTGGGCAGATTTCTTGGACCAACTTATAGAAGTTGTAGCAGACTACTTAACACTTTATAACAACAGAAGAAGAAAAAACAAACAAACATGATGGACGAAGAAGTTTTGAACAGAAATATGACCCCACAGAATCATACAAAAGTCTTGACAACACATACAAACGATGACAGTTTAATGTATTTTTTTGAGGGGACATGAGAGTAGTCATGCCAACTGAATATAAAGATGCTGCAGGAGGGATGGGACTTACAATAGAGGACATAAACGTATAATAATAATAATAATAATAATAATAATAGCATACAGCACTTGCAGATACAAGGTGTACAGGAAATATACAGAACAATAGGTACAACTGCAGTATTTTTTTTTTTGTTTTGTTTTGTTTTTTAAGCGCTTTAGCACAGGATCAACTTATGAGGCTAACGTTCTGATGTACAAACTCTAGTAAACTGACGATCAGATGCTCATGTTTTTTGTTTTTATTAATTCTTAAGTGTCTACGTAGACGCAGATGACTTTTTTTCTTTTTTTTTTTTCTCGTCTACCTGACAAAATGACCCAGCAAAAATACGTACAGGAAAGATACTTATCACGGCACAAAAGGAAATTGTGTTTTATTCCAGGCAGCCATAGCGACAGTTGCCGCAAGGCTGCATTACTGGGGATCACAGTCTCCTGGATAAGTGTGTTAGATACGCCTGTAAGTGGGGAAGTGTGTGTCGAAGCTGCACCAGAACATGGGGTGAATGTAGGGACACCCCAAGTTTAAAGCACAGGGAGAAAGTACACACACACACATACACTGTTGCCCTTTATTGTGTTGTTTCCTGGTGGCAAACAAAAGCAGCATGACCATGTTTGGTATCGACTGGGGAGAAATGTGTAATCCACTCTCCGGGTGTGTGTTTAGATGGTTCCAGAGTGCGTTGTGTTTTCCGGTGTGTCTACTGTGGTTGCTTCCAGAATGAGTGTGGCGTGTAAAGTAATTATTCACACAATAAACCTTACCTCTTTTGTCTTTCGTACTCAGTAGAGGATGTAGCATGTGCGTGTGTTTTTTTTTCTTTTTTTCCGTTTTTTTCCATTTTTGCGGCTGAGACTCAAGCGTTAACGAGGGTCCGTTTTGATAATATAAGTATTGACGATGCGCTACTTTTACATTTGCGCAAAGTATTGATTTTCAGAGGGGTGGATCAATATCAAACACAAGCAACATAGTCGTCTTCTTTTGTGGAAATGACATGTTTTTCTTTTTCCATTTATTTCTTTTTCTTACTGCGATTAGGTGTTTCATTGCACTTTACAGAGAACTTAAGACAGATTTAGAAGGAGTGTAGACACAGTCCCAGACTATGGTGATGTTTAATGGTTTTATTAAGATGTCCTGTAATTACATTTAGCATGAGGTACTTAATTTTTTTAAATGTTTATTACCTAAAACTATAACAGGAGTGTGTGATAACGGAGGTCACATGACAAACGTTTTCATCAACTAACCTGAAAAACTACAGAAACGAATTTAATGACAAAATACAACTTTAATAGTATTTTAATAATATTTAAAGTGTATTTTAAAGTTCATTTAATGGTTGTTAAAGGTAGGAAGTTCCATTTTTATTGGTGCTCCCACTGTCAAAACACAGTTTTTTATGGCTTTTGCACCATTTTCATCGTGTTACATTTTAATTTTATTTATTTATTTTTCATTATGATGTGACTTTTATGTCATGTCGACCACCATTTTTGTCTTATTTCTTTTACATAATATTACATTACTTACATAATCTTTGGCTTATTGGACTTTTTATGTCATTTCTCGTCGTTTTTTTTTGTTTTTGTTTTTGTTTTATGACATTAGTTTTGGCTTATTGTGTTTTGGTTTTTTTAGATCATGTTCTCTCGCTACTTAATATTTATGTTGCATATTTTATGTTATGTCCATCTGTTACATTATTTTTGTCTCGTGTTGTCTTTTAATTATGATGATTTTGCTGCATCATTTTAATTTTGTCAAACCCTTTAACACTGACATTGGGTTTTTGATTAATTCAGTACAAACTCTAAAGCAAAACAGATTCCATCTGCTGAAAAAACATGCATATACATATATTATTACACCTGTTGATGCCTCAATAAAAACAGCTAAACAATCTATTTTGTATTCCAACACTAAGCAAATGCAGATTCTGATCCTCGCTCCTGTCTAAAAACATGAATATATTGCTCTGTTTAGAAAATGTTGAATATGTAGCTACTTCTAAATTCTGAAAATAGTGGTGTTCAGTTTAAAGAGAGAAAAAAAAGTGTCAGCTACTTGTGCTTAAAGTGACACCAAAGGTAGTAAATTCAAAATGTCATGAATTTAAATCCTTCGTATCAATTCCTATAAAAGACTATTATCAATCTGATCATTTTCAACAGTTGAACCAACTTTTG
>JAPSES010000069.1:2542459-2560987 GCA_029822895.1 Maxillicosta whitleyi | reverse complement strand
GAAACATCTGACTCCTGTCTGCCTCTTTTTTCTTTTTTTTTAAATTGCGGAGCTTACACAAAATGATCATAACTTCTAACCTATATCCACTGAACCCCCTGGAAAATTGTCATGTTTAAATAATAAATGAAAAATGAAAAGTAGTTATTTTTACGTATTTTTTAAAGTATTTTATACAGCAATGTTCATAACTTTGCATCATCCCTATCAAATAAACTAGTAAATACATAATAATACACTTATATAATGTTTTTTTTTTTTGCCCCAGCACAGCAAGAAATTTGATTTATACTGTTCAAACTAATTTTAACAGATCGGATACATGTCATATACACATATGGGCAAAAAAAAACCCCATCAGATTTGGGACACATTTGCCTGCAGTCTGATTAATAACAGCTCTAATAATTAAGAAGAACTTCATTTCTAAAATAATTTAAGATAAAAGACTTTTTTGAGAACTTATAGTGTTTACATTAGCAAAATATAGAAAATAAAGACTTAAATAGGAAATATAGAAAAGTCCACTGTTCCTGAGACAAAAAAAAGAGAAAAAAGTTTGATGTTTTTCATGGTGTAAAATACAAGCAGCTGCACGTGTTGGAATCCAGATGTAAAATATAGGTGTAATCTCTTCATTCTTTTATTAAGCTATAGTTTTGTATTCATATTATGATCCAAAATATTCGAAAGAAGCCCGACACACATGAGTGTTTACTGAAGGTGACTGGACAGTTATGCACCACTTGTCAGTTACTGTCATCACAGATCATTAAGTTTCGCCTTTGTATTTTCTCTCTTTTATTCATGGAAAAAAAGCACTGAATATGTGAAATTAGTGATTTACAAGGCCCAACAGCCAATCGCACAGCTCATCTCCTCACTGCTGCATCTGATGCCAATTCAACCTGCTGAATCAGCCGCTGGTGTCACAAAAACTTTGGGCGACGGTCTGTTACCCACGATCCGCGATGGGCCGATGTCAGATTGGCGAAGAGAGGGAGGCTTTATGGTTCCGCAGCTGTGAGGGATGAGGCGCCAGTTCACAACGAAATATAGTTGGACGCCTCATCAGGAGTCAGACTTCCCTCCTTTCCTCTTGTCTTCTCTTGTCTATTCTACTACTCTGCTTTCATTCCCATCTCTCTCCCATCATCACTCTTGTGCCCAGAAATGTAAGTGACCCATCTGTGATAGCAAAAGGTACATTAGGCATTAGGGAGCTCCCCTCCGGCCCTGTGTGTGTGTGTATGTGTGTGTGTGAGTGTGTAAAACCTAGTGCGTCTGTGCGTGTTGTTAACAGATATCGCCTGATGGACTCCTCCCAGGGGTGCTGTCCGTCTGCTTGGCCAATGAAATGCAGCCAATTACTCTGCAGGCCTCGCTGGCAGCCAATCAAATAGAAATGGGAAAGCTAAGAGACGATGATGGGGTTTAGGGCAGAGCACTTACATTGCACTTTGTTAATGTAAAGGAAAGTCAGTGTGTGCATGAATGCATGTGTCTCTGCGAGGGAACCGCTCGCTTCCGGCTGCTCTCTCCTCTCCGCTGGTTTTTCGTTGTTGTAATATTAATGATAGATGCATGAGTATTGGATTTGCGCGGGTTTGAATAGAGCGGAGTGCTGCAGTGAGTGCAGCAATGAGAGCGATCCCCCTCTTTTTGCAACTCCGTTTCCTCCGTTCTCGTTAAAGAATCTCAACATATTTTTGAATATATTCTTTTGCAATGTCAGTTACAATTTGGTGAAGCTGGAGAAAGGATAGAAGAAATAGCGGTTATGTGAACAAAAATAATGTTATCCTTAAATTCTGAATACAATTCCAGTCATTTTTAACCCTTATTTGGAGAAAATAGTGAATGGTCATTAATGCAGGGTGAGTATTGTTACACAGATGTACACATATCACCAAAACCTTTACTTTTCCAACGTATCTGGCAACCCTGCAGAGATGCTGCTCAGTTCTGGGCCTGTCACAGTCAATGCATAATCGATCCAACTGCAGCTACAGCAACATTTTGTGAAACAGAAATGTGGCATTTCTGCCACTAAAACTAAATTACGGTCCAACATGTAGAGTGCTTTTGGAGCTGTGCTTTGGAAGGTTCATATGTTGTCATGTGCTTATAGGAAGTCCATGTTGGAGTGTCTCTATTAATGTGTGTTTATGCCATAGTTTCAATGATACTCATGTCGATGATAACACAATGTTTGTGTAGAGTTTTCACCCTCTTCTACTGTTCCAACAATGTGAACCTGTTAACAGAATAATATCCATATTTGCGATAGGAAACCCTTTAGTGATGTCATCTTAATGGTACTTCTTCTGCTCTGATAAAGTGACACCTGAACAGAGGGTTAACACCTCCCCTCACTCATTTTGAGGTACCACCTTCTGTTGTCATTATGGGTGTTTTTTTGGGTTTTTTTTTTTTTAATGTATTTCATTAAATGACCGTTTATTTGCAGAGTTTATTTGTTTATTTGGCAGTTTATTTGCATGTCCCTGTGTTCAGTGTCAATAAATGGTTCATTTGGTTTATAGAAAGTAGTGAGTAATTTAACTATTTTTTGGATAATGGTAAAGGTATAAGAGGTGCAGCTTTAAGGGTAACTTATAAAGACCTAAATATATACCAGTGACCAAAAGCATCTAATGTAAACTATTTAATACCCGTTGACACTAATCCTATCAATACATGTAAATAATGGTAGAAAATGCAGTTAATCCTCTTTTCTTGGTCATCAGATATGACCCATTTGGATGTTCAGAGGCTCTGTAGTGAAGGTGGAAACAGCGTAATGTTTTACAACATTGATTTCACCAGTAAAACCCATGGAGTTGGATCAATGACAGTGATGGACACACTCGGTTTATGTTCAGTTAATGATAGTTTGACTGAAAAAGTCACTTCTTCTCACGCTGTCTGTGTTTTTGGTATGATAAGCCTCAAATGCAACCTCAGTATGATGACTAAAGGACCTGATCAGTAAAATAAATATAGGAAAATAGATGATTTTTATTTTTAAAAATGCAAAATGGAGAAGATATTATTGAGATAAATGGTGATAAATCACTTAAGAAATGTTAAATAGAGAGGGGAAACAATTTGGGAAGAACTCAAAAGTAGCACTGGGTCTTTATGGGTTAAAATTGCAGCACAAATGGGCCAAAAATACACAAGTACTTTGTTAACTTTCAGTATGTAGTAATACAAGCGGTAAAAATCTGTCCACTTCATATTGTTTTCAGGCAGTAGGAGACGGCTTTGTTTAATCTGAGGTGTTTCAGACAGGTATGGAAGGATAGATAAATGACTGACAGTGAGTTTCAATCACAGTTATGGTTCACACAGATGTAACTCTACTGCTGTACTGAGTGACTCAACATAGAAGTGTGGAAAAGTGTCTTTTTCGTTCCACAATTTCATTTTTTTTTTTTTTTATAATTCAGACTGAGAGAAGAGCACAGTGTATGTTTAGATTTTTAATTGTGATTTCAGCTGCTGGAAGTGTAAAATCCAATTATTTATGTAATTTCGAATTACACAATCATAAAAGCTCTACATTAAAATACTACAGAAATGGAGGATCTGTTGTACAGGACCAATATAGACACCCCCAACACACACACAAATTATCTTTCCACTCAATAAATTAATTTGAGTTGAATAAATTACATTAAAACCTTTAATCAGTGAACTTCGCCAAGACACGATTAAACACCTACCTACTCTATTAGATGTGAAACTGATACAGATGTTTTCATCACGCAGCAAAAAAAAAAAAAAAAAAAGCAAATATTCATTCCCTGGAGCTCCTTTAATAAGTCAATAATGTCTTTCCCTTGATTCTTTAATTTCTGGCCCTTCTCTTATTCCCTTTGTATAACGTAACTCCTTGCCTGCCCTTCATCTATCTTCCTTTCACTATTTCCATCTCCTCCCCCCTTGGCTCCATCCCTACTCTTCTTTTTTCGTCCCCTTCAAAGTAGGTCTCATGGTGTCAGTCTATCAGTGGTGGTGGTGATGGATCGCCGTAGTGCCGGCGTAGTTAGGGATGACCAGAACAGCTGACTGATGCATCTCTGTGGGGGAAACCATCACCACATTATGCAGTATTGATTTGCCCTTACATGGATGTATGTCAGATTAGAGGAAATGGGTAATATGAAGGGGGATGACATGTCCCCTCTTCTGCCATAGGCTTTACTTAATGGCTCATTATTAAATGGATAAAACAAGTGAAGAAGCTTCTTATTTTGTCCCTAAAATCATATATTATCCTACGAATAATGGATGTTTCTTAGGCTATGTTCAGCAGGTCTTGATGCATAATTTGGATTTTTTTGGTGAAATCCATTTTATACATCATAATATAAATTAAATGTGACTTCTATCGGTTCTATCACAATACAACCCTGAAGTGACCAAATGAGGTCCTGATGTAATACGTGATCATGCAGGCACGCACTATGTTTACCAAAGAAAAAAATCCCACATTTCACACTCCTCCTCCTGGGACAGAATTAGGATGTTTATTGTATTTCACTGATGTAAAGGTCGGATAAATGTGACCTGGCCGCTCAGACTGAAGTACAGGGCTGCATTGGGATTGGGACCCAACACAAATCTCGCGGGAACGGACGGTATGTATGAGCTTGACTGTGAGCAGGAGCGGTCGGCTAATAAAAAAACATTGCAGGATTGAGATTTAACTATACTACATAACTATAGAATGGAGAACATACGGTAAATGAAGTGGAAAAGAACCTCAAACGAGCATAGGCCGATCATCTGTTCTTTTCTCCTGCGGGACGGGAGCACACAAAAAAATCAATGCATCTCTATTATTGTGTGGGAATAAATTATCACAGTTTCACGGGACATATACATTGCGGTTGCGGGTGGGAGTGTAACACACACTCCGCGGTTGCGGGTGGTGATGGTCAGAAATTCCGCAGATACGGGCGGGAGTGGGATGAAGAAACTAGTACCGCGCCGGGTTCTACGTTGCAAACTATGAGATACGTATCAGATTAAAGGCCCACATATGAAAGTGGCCTGGGTCAGTTGTGAAAAAATCTGATTTGTGCCGTTCCTACTGTCTTTAACAGATCGGATACAGGTCAGATATGGGCAAAAAACTCCCGGCCACATTTGTCTGAATGTTGCCTGGAATGACTTATTGAGCAAATTTGCATTTACATCAGTAAAGACAAACATCTGCCTCTCTTGCTTCTCCTTTGTGTGTCCGGACAATCCTGTCAAAAATGGTGTTTGCCAGTGGATGACTTCCCATTATTTACCACCTGGTTCGCAATATTGTCTCACCATCTGAGGAGGAAGCCTGCTTGAGCAAAACTCAGCGAACTGAGTCACACAGCGAACACAGTGTGCTCAGTTCCTGCAAGCATCTGCAACATACTGTAGGTGGCCAGGTTTAACAGCCAGCCAAAGTGAGTACAAAGTGTTGCACGCATGACACAGCGACACAGGAATAGCACATGTTGAAGCGGATTTTAAAAACTCCCATGCGGCAGATAAGCTAGTTTAATGTTGTTCTGCAAAACATGACACTGAAATAAAGATGATTTCGCGCTGTGCTCCCTGGTGTCACCGCGGCCTTCCTCCTGGACTGCGTTACAGCTCCATAAATATGTGCCTAGGTGTTGCTTCTGTGTAAATCTGGTCTTTGAGGCCTTTGAGTTTCATGTTTTTCCCGGACTGTGGGTGTTCGTCCATTCTATTTGAGCTGCAGTTTATATTATGTTGTTTGTGCCTCTGGAATGAACTCAGCATATTATGCAGCCCTCTGGCACAAAACACATGCACACGGTTTATAAATCCTTTTTTTTTTTGCTCTAAGATTTCATGTATCTGCATGTGTGTGTGTGTGTGTGTGTGTGTGTGTATTCGTTTGAGAATTTGGGTTTTTTGTACCATCAACTCTGAAAGAATGTCCCACATGCAACTCTTTTAAAGCTCAGATGAAAACTGGCTTTGGTTGAATTCAGAACTGCACCCACACGCAACACAGTGACTTAGCTTAGCTGTGTGTATGAGCGCAATAGTCTGATCGATGTTATGTGTACAGAAGGATGTTAGGATGTGTGTATGTAGCTGAACATGTCTTTAATAATGATACATGTAGCGTGTACAGATTAAGACGTGTTTATTTTGTCTCATGATCATGTGAGATAACTGGTCTACGCATGAATTCTGGTGCAATAACGTGGAAAATATATGCATGGTTGAAATATCTGTCTTTTTTAAATAGACTTTTATAGTTGTTTGTGCTTTTACTGTGTTTTATGGAACATCTTCTGTGGGACAGTGGATGAAAACATGCCTTTGGCTAAAACCTGAGTGTTTACATTCATATGAAAACATGTGTCCATTAATGTTCACTGTCCCATTCCAATAAATAAATTGAAATAAAGACCCAAACAGCCACTGGCAAACCAAAATCATGAACTGATCTAAAATGTTAAATACCTTCTGGACCTCTAAACCTATCGATGTGGGGAAATAATGAAGGTAAAATGCAGTTTTTTTTAAAATCTTTTCATGGTCATCAGATATGACCCATTTGGACGTTCAGAGGCTCTGTAGTGAACATGGAAACACCATTATCCCCTGAAACATAGTTTCACCTGTAAAGCCCAGGTGTTTTCATTAAGGATAGTGTTTGGAGATGCTTGTTTTTATGTTCAGTCATTGATATCTTTGATGAAAATGTCACATTTTCTTCAGTTTTCTTTAATCTGAGCTTTTATCAACATCTATATGAATTAAATATAGGAAAATACCAGATTTTCACAAACAAACCCACAAAATACAGGTGATGATATTGTGATAAATGGTGATAAATCACTTTAGAAAGATTAAATAAAAAGAAAAAATGATCTGGGTACTGCTGCAAAAGTAGTCCTGCGTCTTTGTGGGTTAAGGTAATGTTCATGTTTATGCCCTAAAGTGAGAGTTATGATTTCATCTCTCTTCATCCTGTTGCCTCTGTCTGAACTCTCATCTAAAACACTTCACTTCTCTAAAGCCCTATAAGGCGGCTGCACACTGAGAGCCTCGATAAAGGATTACCTTATTCAATATTTTTACAAAAACACATGTTTCAGCACGTAATCTGGACAAAGATGTTTCTCGTCAGAACGTTCCTTATGTATTCAATATAATGCGGCAGCGTTGAGCATTGGGCTGTGCAGCGACGCCTAATTCCTTTTTTACAATGATTATCACCTTCACTCACTCAGTCTTTTGTGCTCATTCAGAGCTGAGGTTTGAGGTAGGACAGATAGTTAAACAGACGTGAATGACGGCACCAAAGAAAAACGAAAATATAATGGGAAGGTATTAAACACAGGGAAAGGAGTAAGAGAGTTAAAGAAAATAAGGAAGGGAAAGGGAAGAAAAGCAGGAAAAACACAAATTTAGCAAAGCCTAATGGGTAAGACAGCCAAGATGCAGAGAATAATTACGACGGTTATGGCTGTTGATGATGGCAATATTGACAGTGACGGTAATTTTCGTAATGATGACTCTATTATGAGTGCGGAGGCTGTAATGATGATGCCAGCAGTTTCTGTGCATGTGACAGGTGTGAAATGCACAATATGTCAAAGTCTAGGGAAGACAGCATAATCCTGCTAATAACAAGCAGGACTGGAGAGGAAGAGAGTAATCAGATTACCACCAATGGGGTGGGGAAAAGAGAATGACATTCTCACAGTGTTTCTGTGGTTTCCAACTATTTCTGTTATTTAACCTCCCAAACAAAATGATGCTACGTGCTCCTGCTAACATTCCTCTAACATTTGTGGCTAGGGCTGCCTATTCTAGTGTTAGCATCGTTATTGCCATGTAACCAAAGTGGATGGTCATTTTGCAGAAGTTGGGGTGTCAAGAAAGACTTCTTCACTGCTTGATCTAAAAGTAAAACGTGTATGTTATTTCCATGACTAATCTACAAAAGAAAGAGGAGTGTAGTGTTCAATTTCCAGAAGGGATTGTAGTTAAAAATAATTGTATATGCAGATGACATGACCTAAATTTTGGAAGTTACCATATTGACTGTAAGGAGCTAAAAATGACTATATTTGGACAAAATGGGAGAGCTAGTATAAACTAGCTTGTTGCTACAGGCTAGTTTATTGACATTGTAAATATTAACCTTCATGAGTCAACATAATAAAGTCATTGTTTGGATGGTTACCTTGGGTTTATGGGATTAATTGGCCTCAAATACTCTCTGTTAGGAAGAAAAAAAAAAACGTCTTCTTCAGTAAACAGTATCTCCAAAAATTGGATTTGGCAGATGAGCTTGGTTTAAATCAAACTTTGCAATCAAAGCGTTTTAATCACCTAAAATCTTATAAAGAGTGACAATCTAAAGATGGACCAGCAGAACATTAACTCAAAGTGAATGAGGCCAGAATGACCCCAGGAAAGATTTACTGACCGTTTTTAAAGATTATTAACTTCAGTTTAGAGCTTAACTCCTTGTCTCTTGATGCAGAAGTATCTCTTACATCAACATCCTGCAGCCCTACCAGTTGTTTGGGTTTGAAGTGAAATGATATTCGAATGACATGTGGTACCAACTCGCCTATCCTTAACTTTCACAGGTTTTATGTCATTTCCACTGACCACAAGGGCTCAGATAGTCCATCTGGACCGAACCGATTGCATAGCCATGACCTATAACCATACAGATCACAGAATGGTTGAGAAAAGTCATTGTTGCATCATCACAGTAGCCCCTTTTACATAGCACTTCTGCTCCGGAATATTTCGCCTTTATTCCAGAACAATGTCTGTGGGATTATTTGGTCCTACGTCTGTCATGGCTCTGTAACGCCTCTGATGGTAGTAACAGAGCTGTGATAAAGGTGAAATCATGATTCTGGGATGCTTTATAAAAGGAAGACCTCTCAAGGTGTGACATTTTGATGACGTATTGCGTGTGTGACCCTCACACTGGTGGGATTTTAAAATGAGCGCAGGCCGTGTACTGGGAACAAACATGTCAACGTGACACTGAGATCTTTGATTTGTCACTTTGGGCAGAGGATTCTGTCCATGCTAACATTTCTGAAATGGTGAAAGACTCTGGAGAAGTTAGCAACACTGCTATGCTTGGAGTATTTCTGACGTCTAAGTTATATGTCACCACTATACGCTACGCTGTTTCACCACTCCTTTGATTCCGGAACTCAGGTCCACTGTGTGAAAGTCCACCCTGTCTCACCTCTGTCACTCCTTTGGCTTGGCAGTGGAAATCCATCACTGGTGACAAAAAGGTGGGATCACTCTCTCACCTTTTTTTCTGGGATTTTTGTGGAAAAGTAGCTCTTGAGACAGTAGATACAAAGCAAAACACTTGGGAAAATGTTAATGCAAATTTTGGAATACGCTCTACCTTGATAAATTGGTCACAGATTAAGTGCGAACCACTATATGATCATCTGAAAAAAATCTAAAATGTTTAATTTCTGAAAAGTTTTACATGCCAACATTGTTGCCTTACTCATAGCTGCAGCCACACTTAAAATAACATCACCGTAGTTCACACTGTGTGGCTACGACAACCAGCCACGCCGAGCAAATACCGTACCTGCAGTAGAAGTCCCACAGGCTGCTGTCCAAACTCAGCCATGTCATACAGAGTCATGGTGAATCGAGCTGATACCAGGAGTGGAAAAGCTGCATAATTTGCAGGAATTTGCAAAGCGTCGGATAATGTGTTGACATCTCAATGTGTCATAGGCGTGATTAAACAATTAGGCGAGTTAAAGCGCTCAACTCATTTCATTACATTGTTTGATTTGATGACTTTGAGGTAAATTGTGAAGTCATCCCACAGCTGATAATGGCTTTTTTCCTGCCTGTTGGTGTAAGGTTAGTTTCCCAGAGGAGTGTAGCAGAATATTGGCCTTATTAGAGGAGATAGGGAGTGGGTGGGAGAGGGCAAGATGGATAGAAGGAGGCGAGAAAAGACGGAGCCTCTGGATAGAGAGTTAACGAAAAGAAAGGGAGACACAGAGAGGAAGATATTGGACTTATTAGAGAAGAGAGTGAGTGGGAGAAGAGGGCAAACACAGAGAGACAAAGATAGAGACAGAGAGAGAGGGATGATGTTATTTTGTCAGTGTTTCCCCGTGGGGGCTCGACTGCTTGTTAAAAAGTCCTGACAGAGAAACCACAGCAATAACACATACATCCGCACCGAGACTGCTCCTGTGTGATAAACTTTGAATAGGTCTGCGTGTATGTGTGTTATAAAACCGACCGCATACACGCCAAAAATAGCCTTCAGTGACGTCAAATAGAGCTTGTTTATTAAATGGTGTGTGTTTGTGCATTTTCTATTGCAGATGAAGGCTGCTGCATCCCTTATAATCATTATCTAACACAAACAAAGAAGATCTGCTCACCCTTTGTTCACACCAAGTCCTTTATGAACAACCATTTCCCACAATGCTTAACCCACAGACATTCATATTCCTGCTGCTGTCACGTGAACCGCTTATTGTTTTAAAAGGCTGTAATCTTGTTGAGACAGAATCGGTTCCCAAAGTAGCTCCGCTTTCATAAGACTCCGACAGCAATTTACAGAGGGAATTTTGTAAAGTCGCATAATGTGTGGTAAGTAAAAGACACCACTAAAAGCGATGTTGTTAGTGTGATATTACTCACTGGTCATTAGGAGATAAAGAGAGGAACATGAAGAGACTCGCTTTTGTTCATGAGTCTGTAGTGGCTCTAATGTGTCCATGATTATTTTCAGTTTTACTTTGAAAATGACAAGGGCTAAATACACTCTTAGACACTTTCAAGATGGAAGTGTCTTGTTTTTCAAAAAGGAGGGTACAATTCGTGCATCTCCATCATTTACTAAAGTCATTTGTGAATATCAATACATGGATCAATACAAGTGACTTAACGGTATTTTTCTGTGGGCATTTTAGCTTGTGGTCGTCAACAAAGTCTACAGTGATCGCCCATAACATTCTGAACACTCATAATAATATTAATGGTTCCAATATGAGGTGAACATCTTAGCTGACTCCCAATTCAGCCCTACCCTTCTATTTTGTCCATTCACATGAAGGGGTAGTACTGTCCCGATTCTCAATGAGACGATGGGGAAGGGCTAAGACAAAGGGTTGTTTAGCCTTCGAAACAAACATTTTCCAGAACCACACTACGAACAAAGGGCTAGGAAGAGTTTCACATAATTCTGTTCAGATCATTTATCAGACGGAACTAAACACAAACAAAACATGCAACAGTGATGAAACAAACACACAAATGTAAGTACTTTACTTAATTACAATACAACTTAATTATTTAATGCCATTTCATTGTGTTATAGATCACATTTCTAATGTTTATAGTTGATAGATGTAAAAAGATGAACAAAGCCCATGGAGCAGAGACGGTTACAGCTGCTGATAATTTGGTGAATATTTACAGAAACAATGTTTTTGCATCTGTTCATAGCCGCGTTGATGACCACTGATGATCTAACAGGTCTGGGATGTGGAATGTTCACACCACTATCCCTTACACCTCCGTTTCAAGGGGTAGTGCCATTGGGATTGGGCCTTAGTCTTTGAAGCTGATGTGTTGGAAGCAGCAAAATTAGCAACTTAAGGAACTGAGTGACTTTGACCAGGTCCATATTGTAGCAGTGATGACTGGGTCAGTTCTCCACAACTGCAGGTCTTGTTGGATGTTCTTGGTCTGCAGTGGTCAGTACGAACCAAAATTGGACTAAGGAAGGGCATCCCAATATCAGGACCAATTGATCATGTGTAAATTCAATCCATTGAGGTCTACCTCTCTACTTCTAGGACTTCAGGGATCTGCTGCTAATGATTTGGTCCAGATACCACAACACCTTCAGAGGTCTGTTGGAGTCTAGGCCTCAGATCTGAGCTATTTTTGTGGAAAAAGGGGAACCTACACAGTATTAGACAGGTGGTAATAATGTTCTGCTCTCATATCTGCTCAATTGGTTGAGATCTGGTTGTTCTTTAGGTACTTTTGGTAGGCACTAACTACTTTCAGGCTTCCTACAGGTTTCTACAAGTTAAATTTAAGACTTTTTAACATCTTTTTAATACAATTTAATGCCCAATTACACGGCCATACTGGCAAAAATGTGTCTCATAATTCACAAAAATGTTTTTATTTACCGCAACGTCTTAATTCCCACTGTCCCACTGTGAGTCATTACTCACGAGGGGCTGAAAAGTTAGTGATAACTGGTTCCCTAATTTCAATACAAGGTTTTGGTTGTTGTATTAAACACAATACAGCAAACGAGTTTATGCAACATAATAAGACCTACTGTATCACACTGAATACCTTCCTTTTAAATACCCTTTTAAGGTATGAAATGCAGATTTGTAAATTCAAGATTTTTAAGACTTTGTAAAACCCACAGATACCCTGACTTTACACTGGGAATGAACAACAAGACCTAGAAATGTTCTCACCCAGTGATTTGACCATCACAATTTCTTACTTGTCAAAGTTCCTCAGATCTTTACTCTTGTCCGTTTGTTGTTTCTAACACATCGACTTCAAGGAGTAAATGATCACATGCTACCAATTATATTCCACCTGCTGACAGGTCCCATTTAAAGTTTTAGAGTTTGTGGAGTTGTAGAGCTTTAGACTTTAATAACGCTGTTCTCTACAACAGTTGCTCCTGGATTCCTTGACCTGCTGCATTTTTTCTCTGTGCAGCTCAGAAGGACGTGAAGTTGTGCAACAACTTTCTAATTAGATTTACTAACAGACTGTTTTCCAATTCTTCCAGACTTAATCTCTATATGTGTAATTTCTGCCACTAAGAGTCTCTAAACAACATTAGACGACCTTGTAGACGCTATTGTAAAGTATTGTGGAATTGTTGGTTTGTTTTATATGAGATAGTTTTATCATTGTCAGTAAAAAGAAGAACATTTACAGACAACATATTATATAATCTAATATAAGATGTATTCACATTACATATAGTGAAAGATATTTTCATTATGAGATTTCTTTCTAATGAAGTAGGACTCAATATATACAATAATTTTGGACTGATCTCTGGAATTAATGCTTCCTCTGGAAACCTTTAAATAAACAAACTGTTTTTTTTTTTTGTTTTTTGGGTTTTTTTTTTTTACAAATAATACACACTGACACCATTGCAAGTCCAGTTATTCCATTGCTGGATGTTGATATTTCACACGTATATGGAACATCAGGGGAAAAAATGCATCACATTTTACCTTAGTCCAAATTAAGAATAGTCTTTCATACAAAAAAAGAAAAAAAAACTAAATAAAACTTCATGACAGGGGCATGATTTTAAGGGATTTTCATGCAGAAATGATACACAGTGTGCCTTCAAATTCACTTGCCTCTCTCTCTACCTGCAGGAAAATGTCCTCAATACTTTTGTTTAAAAAGTTTCCTTAAAACTGTTTGTTCTTTATGTATCTACACACCCGCCGTCTGTCTGGATTTAACAACACCAACACTTCGAAACTTGGCATTAACTTCAGCCGCAGGACTCTTTTACTCTTCACTGTTTCTTGTAATATGTATAATATTGGCACTTTATGCTACCGGAAATTGTCATTTAAGTGATGTCTTGTTTATTGGCAAACATACAATTTATACCTTGAAAATCTTTCTATAAATTGGAAAACGTCCAAACCACCAAGCAGCACTTTCATTTCCAGCTCTTCTAGGTAGCTCGCTTTCTTTTTCCACTGAAGTACGTAGTGGGAGGAAAAAGTGAGTGGTGCCAGCCTATAACTTGATTTTTTTTTTTTTTTTTTTTTTTTTATTATACATTTTGTACACTCCAAGGATTTTTTTGGCACCGTCCTACCTGTATCTGTAACATAGCCAATGCAGCCCTGCGACTGCAGACAGAGATGCTGTGGACCTGTTTTTTGGCCAGGCTGCAAAAATTAAACTCTTTCCAATAGGTATTGAGAAGCAAAGGCAGAATAAAAGACTAGAGTCAAGTGCAAATATGCGTTTATAATTGCACTACACATATTTCATTATTGAGTTTCAGTCAGGCTGGTAAAAGCATATTGAAAGAACAATGTTATTTTTTAATAGGGTTTTGCTGCCTGAATCTGTATTCTGATCTATGAGGGGTGCTTCTCTGGCATTTTGTTTTGTTTCCACAGACATTTCTATCTCTTTTGTTCTGTTGCAGCTATTTTTATGCCTGTCTGTTTATATTTAGTAAGTGCCCACCAAGGAATTTTTGTCATATCAGTGTGCTTCTCCTCCAGTGGACAGAACGGAGCTGTTAAACTCCAGACAACAGGCTTTGTGTGGCAGATATATTTGATATGCCTAGAAAACATGCCTTATATGACAAATATATGCAGGTTTTGTTATGCAGATGGGTTGTCAGGTCTTTGTCTTGGCGAATATGTACCTTGCAAAGTCAGCGCACAGTTTTACTACACACTCCAACTGCACTCTGTGTGTGCATTTTTTTGTGCACACATGTGTGTCATCAGACCAGACAGTGCATGATGCTATCAGCAGCAGAGGATATGAGGACTACTATTTATAACTCCCCTCTATCTCAACTTAGACACACTGTCCTGCCCCGTGGGGCAGGTGCGTGTTTGTGTGCGTGTTTGCCTCAGTGTGTGTTTATGTGTATGCAGCAGAGTGGGAAATTTGAGAATTGGCGACTGTGAATGTGACAGACAGACCGAGGGGCTAAGAGCTCTGTGTGACATAGGGTGTTTGTGTTTGTGTGTGGACGTCGTTCGCTGAAGGTGTGAGTAGAAGGCAGAGACATGTCACACTTGACAAGGGTGAAATGAGAGGATATGATTGGCTGTTTTCTGATGTCACGGATAGTGAGCCGTCCCAATTAGAAACAATCATACGCTGCTTAGTCACTCCATCCGTCTCTACCCACCTCTGTTTCTCTGTCTGCTCTGCATCCAAATTCCCTTCTTCTTTGTCTCATATTTACCTTTGTGAAACTTCTGCCTACCATTCTCAGACTAATTTTCTTTATTTATTTGCTTTGATGCTAATTCTTTATCGCCTGATTCCTTTTCAATCATTATTTGTTTTTACCTTGTGTCTGTTATTTCATGGTTTGGCTTCATTTTTGGCTTATTAACTACTTCACTCTACATTCTTTTCATGGTTTCATGCATTTCCCAAACTGTGAAGATCAATTTAATGACTAATGTAATAAAATAATAAGTACATAAACAATGGGAAGCTGGCACCATAAATTTCATCAATCATTTTGCACTTCCTTAAAAGAAGAAAAAATATATAGACATCCTGTTCTCCTTTAGATGGTAGAAAAAAAGAGATATATTATTGCACAGCCATTACCTGTGCTCAAGTTGCTCACTTATGGAATCTCTTGTCTCAGATTATAGGTTAGGCTAACTTAAACTGCCCATCTTTGAAGTTAAAACAATTCCTTGCTTATTGCTTTTCCTTCCAAGATGCATTCCACATCCAGAAATTGTGCAAAATGCAAATATTCAGCAGAGCCTTCACCAAATCTCTTCAGTGCAGTCAGGTTCTGTTGGATGTGATACAAAGAAATCCAGTAAAAATGAAGAGACATGGTTTGGCTTGCAAAATATGCCCAGACAGGCTCATGCCCAGTCTCAGAAAAGAGCGGCTATTTTGGTAAAAGGGAGATTTCTGTTTCAATGTTGATTTTGGCTTCCTTCCCTGGGATGCCTGAAGCTCAGACAGGTGCATGAAAGCACACTTTTCTAATAGACAATCAAAGATACAAGAACATTTGGATTAAAAGGGAGCATTATCAGGTGAGGGAATTGTCCGATTTCTACAGCTAATAACCCTGACCCCTCTGGAGACTACTGGGTTACATGGAAAAGCAGTGTTCTGACACTCAGTGCTGCAACATTGACATGTTGACTGCTGTTAAAGGGACAGTGCAGTCATCGAAACCCTCCTGTTTCTGTTGTTCCCTACTGGATAAATAAATCATGTGCCGCACTAGAACAACAGTGTTTTACATTTCCAGCTGCTGTGCAAACAACTTGTTTGGAAAGAAAAGACCGAACACTGTATTTAGCACGAGCACCGTTAACCCTTTAAACCCTAAGCCCAAAATGCTCCATCTTGGCTTTTTCTTATTTTGACTATAAAAAGATTAGAAAATGTGCTTTGAGTGAGTCCTTTTTTCCATTTTTTCAGAGCACTTAGAACTTTCAAAATCTAGTAGTTATTTACAATTTACAGCATGTTATAATACTGCCAAAACACCTCCTTCTCTAGCTGCTAGTACAGGCGTGAGTGAAATTCCCATAATGACCCAATAAATCCTATAAAGCAGAATATCTCAGGTTTCAGAAACTATTGGAATGGTTCCAATCGCACATACAGTGAAAGCGTTACAGCCGTCCAAAGTGCATATACGCAGGGTGTGTCAGCAGTGACACGTCAGATTTTAAAGAGTTAAGCATCTAGCTAGCACAGGAGTGTCAAACTCATTTTAATTCAGGGCTCATATGGAGCCCAATACAATCTGAAAAGGGCCAGACCAAAAAAAATAATGTAATATCCTAGAAATAATGTCAACTCCGAAATTTTCTCTATGATTTAGAATGAAAACATTTTAGTTAAATAATGAAAATGTTTACACCTACACACTGTTCTATAAAAATATATGTATTTATTGAAGAAAAGGAGGAACAATGCATATTTATGAACATTAAACAACATAAAATGGTTCATTTCCATCTGTAGATCTCCTGGTAGCAAAAACACACAAAATACACAAGGAAAAATGCAGATACCATCAAATGCAACACAGACAATGTTAGCACAGATATTTAGTAGAAACTAATTTAAAATTCATCAGTATTGCACACACCATTAGCCTACACAAAATATTGAGCAGAAACACCCAAGTACTCTATTTTAAGGATTCAGAAAATCGAAACTACCTCAATACAAAAATATAAACATATTCACAAGGCTCCATCTCATCTTATTTCAGTCATATTCTTAAGAAAAAGAAGTGCATTATGTCTCATCTTATTATCTACACACGTGTATTACAAGACATTTCAGGTTGTTCTGGTTATTGACACTTTTGTGAAAAAAATTGTAAAAAAACAAAAAACAAAACATTTTTCATGTCATTTTGTTGTTTGTTTTTACAGTAAAACAAAAAAATCATCATTTTCATTAACTATAGATTATTGTGATAATATTTTACTGGCCTGACTCACTTGAGATGTGGCCTGGAACTAAAACTATTTTGTTAATATCTTCAGTGTAATTTTTAGACTTTGCAAATTCCTTCCACAGGCCGGATGGGAGCCTTTGGTGGGCCGGGTTTTCAGGTTCGACACCCTTGATTTAGCTGAACAAACAAAATAAAACCATAGAAAAGAAGTGAGGACATCAGTCATCAGACAAATGAAATGAAACATTATTCAAACCCTTATTATCACTTTCTGCAGAGTCCCTGTGTTTTTCTTCTGGCTTTATTTTGCAGTAAAAGTGCGCAAGTATCGTCGTTGCTGTGATATAGATGGGACTTGACACATCTTATAGCATGACCTCCCTCCTTTCCCCCACCATGCTCCAGCATCGCTTCACTTTCTACCCTATTAAATCACACACACACACACACACACACACACACACACACACACACAGAGGCTACACAGAGAGCCCCTGAAGAACACTTGTGTCTGAGTATCGAGCGAGCCAAACTCACATACCGATACAATACCATTAAAGAGCACTCAAGAGCCTTGATGTAAGGATGGGTAGAGAGAGAAAAAAAAAAAAGATGCACAGGCACACTCGTACTAATAATGCAAACAGTGAATACCCACATTATTCAGCGGCCAGCGACACAGGGGAAAAGGAAATGCTAGGTCATGCATGTAGGGATGGAATTACATACAGGCACTGATACAGTTACCCTCACCATCCACTCAATCCCAGCTTTGTGCTTATGTCTGCTCCCCACCGTGCCCTCTCCCCTCAGTCACCACACAAGAACCACTGGAATATGGATGGAGAATCTTTATATAGTGTGTCATCACTTTAGGGATGTACTTTTTCTTTATCAATGCGCTTGAAGTGATGAACTTTTTAAAGATTTATTTTTCCACAAATAGGGACCCAAAGTTGGTTTCCAGCTCTCATGTGAGTCACACTGTGGATGAATGACAGTGTGTACTGTACACGTGTATGTGCGTTACGGCTGATGATGATATTATTCGATATTGATTATTTTATGCAAATCACTCATGTCAATAGAAGGAGCCAATACCTCTAGAGGTGCTGCACTATATGGATAAAAATATATAAACAGATGGAATTTACAGCTCGTAGGAATTAACATTGTTGTTGATTTGAAATATTATGATAAAAATGTTTAAGTCACAGATTGTCGCTGTTGGGTGGAAACCTGTCATGTCCAAAATGTTTTGTTTTTTTTTTTTG
>JAPSES010000069.1:2518085-2534580 GCA_029822895.1 Maxillicosta whitleyi | reverse complement strand
GCCCCATTGACCCCAATGTTAACGAAAATTTCAAAGTGATCCAGAATCCAGGATTTCTTCCGGATCACCCCCAAAAGATCGTCATTTCTTCCTTGTGGCATTACCAACAAATCCTGAAAATTTCATCAAAATCCGTCCATAACTTTTTGAGTTATGTTGCAGACAGTCAGACAAACACCAGCAAAAACATAACCTCCTTGGCTTAGGTAATAAATATACCTACACAACCTTATTGAAATAAAGTGAATAAATTGACTGTAACATCCCACTGTCACTGTTTACATCATCAGGATGTACTGCTGACCTCAGAGTAAAAATAATAGCCTATCATTTATGAAACAAGAAATATTAAGCCTAATTACCTGCAATTACCCGCTGTCGATTTCCCATGTCACCGTTCAGCCGCTCCACAGCGTCTAAGTCATGGGCAGACAGTTTTGATCCCAATGAACTTCCATCATTCACAGCAGAAAATCAGACCACCAAGACCACCAGTCTGAGCAGAAACAAATGGTCCTGGGGGATACTTCAGGATGCCTAGGAAGAATGTGCAGGGTCACGTCAATGGTTTGAGAACACAAGGATAGATTTAGTGCACAGACTGTCATTATGGTTGATAGATGTGAATACGGTGGTGGCAGGCAGGGTCCGGTTTGTTTGGGGCGACGGGGGAATGAACCCCCCCTCGCTCTCTATTTTTTAAATCCATACTTCTGCTGGATACATTTCATCCTTGGGGGGAACAACCCCATCAATGATTAAAAACCCATTGAGTTAAGAGGCAGGTTGGGACTGAGTTTTCTTACACCTAGAGCAGGGGTCTCAAACATGTGGTCAAATGTGGTCCACCACAGGTTCTAATCTGACCCGTGGGATGAATTAACAAAATGTAAATATTCCACAGTTAAGGCTGTCAAACTCATTTCAGGTTCCACATACAGACCAACACGATCTCACGTAAAATAATAGTATAATAACCTGCAATAAATAATGACTCCATATTTTCTTTCATGTTTGATGTGGAAAAAAATTATATTACTCTATGCCTAAACATAATGACAACGTCAAGTTTTTGTCTTTGTATTAGTACCAAAAATAACATTAAATTCTGAACATATTTGCATTTACAAGCTACCCTGTAACAATTAAATGTGAATAACCTGAACAAATATGAACAACCTAAAGAAATATGAAATATCTAAAGAAAATTCAGCCCAATTTGAACCATTTTCTGCCGGTTACTTAATGTTTAGTGTCTTTGTAGATCTGATCCATAATGAAGAAATAATAAGTTAAGGCATAATAATGTTAATTGTTAATATTGTCAGGTTTTTTTCAGGTTATTCCCATTTTCTTTGTTTAGATAATTTATAAAAGTAAGCACTTTCATAATTTAAGGGTTTTGTTTTTTGCACTAAAACAAATTTGGAGTTGTCACTATTTACAATAATTATTTATAGGTTATGCTATTATTTGACTGGTCTGGCTTGACATCAAATTGGGCTGAATGTGGCCCCTGAAAGAAAATTAATTTGATACCCTGACCTAGAGTCTACATTACTGGCACTAAATGTTGCGCACACACAGATATAACTCTGCGGGTGTCTGCATGTACTGGAGGCGACCCCGAAGCAGACGTCTGTGCAAAGCTCAATTTTTACAACCACGTGGACACGTGCGCACATGTACTCAGTGTTGCCCAATGTAGGATTATGTAAATGTACATAACAGTCATGAGAAATGTAGCAAATAGGTAGGCTCATCTATGAAACCTCTAACATCTGTGTTCAGAGTCCACAGTGCTAAGTTAGCGCTAAGCTAGTTTTGGAATTTGCAAATGTCCCCATGCACATAAATACTTTGTATATCTTACCTATCTATAACTGCATAACGCAACATTTTTTTACGATGTATTTTTAACAATTATTTTTTATTTGTTTAGTAATGTTTTTTATGGAATGTCCTTTGCGGTGGACAGCATTTTCAAAGTAAAACCATAAAACTTTTGTCCCCTACAGAGGACAAAAATGTATTTCTTGGTGTCAGGAGGATGTCAGTGTCTCTCTCTCTGTGGCTGAAAAGGAAATTTTTTTGACCCGCCCCAACTCAACCTGTAGGGTAACCATGTAGCACTATTACAGATCTGCAGGTGCCAATGTACATGTTCAACTCCATCCTAATCAATTAGGTTTTATGTTACCTTTTACAGTCTGATTGAGTTGCCTGTTCACCATAAATCTTCTCCCATGTTGGTGTGATCAGCCTTTATCCATGGTCCTGACACTTAATTAGGCTATCTCCTACATTGCAGGTGTGGCCGTCACAGAAAATGTAATGTTTCAAGTATTTTTAGTTTGCATTAAAGATGAATGTTCAACTGTTCAACGTGTAATAGGATCTACCGTTAGCTTCACCCATAAGGACCCAGTGTCACATTTATGGCAGTGCCTAAATTAATTTTCCTCTATAGTTAAAGATCCTTAAGTGGTTAATCACTATTTATTCTAATATTATCTTCTGTATATTGAGTTTTCTTTCAGTGAAAATCAAGTATTTTCCAACATTTAATTTACTAATGTAGATTTTCATAAAAGTTCAGAGTGACGTTGAGGATTATTAAATCCAAAATAGAAAAAAACTGAAGAAAAGTGACTTTTTCAGTAAAATCTATCATAAACTGAACATAAGCCCAGTGTTTCCATCCACTGTCATTGATCCAACTCTGTGGTTTTACTGGTGAATTAATGTTGTAGAAGATGACAGTGTTTCCACGTTCACTATGTAGGCTCTGAGTGTCCAAATGGGTCGTATCTGATGAGCATGAAAACATGACAAACTGTATTTTACACCAATTATTTACATGGATTATTGGATCAACAGAGATTAAACTATTTATATCAAGAGATGATTTCGGTAGATGGTGGATGTTTGGGTCTTTTAAGGATTAAAAAAGTATCTTGTTTCTTCATGATTAAAAAAAAAAAAAAAAACAAAACAAACCCCCCCCTCTTTTTTTTTTTTTTTTTTTTGACAAATTCTACCCTGGTGGTTGTGATTTTTTGCAGATATGAATAATCCACACATTAATTGTTAAGGCAGTAGACATGCTTCCACGTGGATTTTCAAATATCTTCTTCTGCATCTGTGCAGAGTCAGAATTGTCCTCTGATTGTCGAAAAGGAGAAGCTGTTTCCTAAATCTGAAAAAATGAGCTCTGTCTTCCTTGGTCATATTTATTCATTTTAAAAGGCAGTATCTCTTTCTCCTATAATTGTTAACTGCACTGCTCTGTTTCTTGCATCTCTCGGTCTCTTACTGGCCCTGTGTATTATTTCCTCTCTTTAGCAGCTTTGTCATCTGGGACTTGTAGACCATCATCACTTTGTACAGCACGAAAAGGACAAGCCGTCCCAAATCACTCTCATGTTCCACACTTTGTCTATTGTTACCCAATGGTTTAACTCCTTCTCTGGGTTCTCGTCTTATTTGAGTTTCCCATGAGTTCTATGTAGATTAATCCATAAAGACCCAAACATCCACTGGTAACCAAAATCATTTACTGATCTAAACTGTTTAGTATTTCATATTAGTCATATTTTTAAGGAAACATTGTAGACGTAGATATTATCATAATATAAATAAACTTTTCTGACTGTTATTATTTTTTCTGGTCCAGCCCACTTGAGACCATGTGACGGGGAATATGGGTCCTGAACTAAAATGAGTTTGACACCACTGGACTAATATGAAATAATATAAAATAAAATACCCCCCACTTCCTTTACCTGTTCAGCTGTGTAGCTTTGCCTCTGGGGCCTACTGATTATCAACACTGCGTACCCTGAAAAAGAGCAGTCAGTCCCACAGGATGAAAAAAGAAAGAAAAAAAAACCACACTGCCTGTCTCTACTAACTAGCTATGACGCTCGATTAGCATTTGCGCATGTTGTAGTTTTAATTCTCTTCACTATGAAAGCTAGTGCAGGTCCAAAGGTGTGAAAGTATCTCACAGTTGGCTGACACTATGACAACAGCACTTTTTTTTTTTTTAATGTTGTTAGCAATTAGCACATTGACCAGAGGCACTGCTTTGACCCTTTCACATTCACAGGCCGGTGTTTGTCCTCAGTTGTGTGTGTACGCTGAGCATAATTATACAAGACCTGTTTTAGCATTTGTATTCCATTTAGAGTTAACGTGTTCACCCTGACAATAAGCACTATTAGCATGCACGTTGCATTGAAAGATATTAATTATAATGGATCATTATAACTGCCCTTGCCAGCACCTGAGCAAAGTTAATAGTCTATTAGTTAAATATTAACATTCACTCCTGTCCTCCTTGTTCTTGTTCTAGCTTTGTGGGCTGGGATCTGCAGAATATCATCACTCTGGATGCAGTGGAGGAAGACAGCCGGTCTCAGATCATGCTGAAGAAGGTCCAGTCCCCAGTGGTCCTGCTGTACTGTTCCAAGGACGAAGCGGTCTACATCCTGGAGGAGGCTCGATCTCTGGGTCTCACAGGATTCGGATACATCTGGATTGTTCCGTCGCTGACTACTGGTAACCCGGAAATAACGCCTGACGAGTTCCCGTCGGGGATGATTTCGGTGTCGTACGACGACTGGGACTACCCGTTGGAGGCCCGAGTGCGGGATGGTCTTGGGATAATAACGTCAGCGGCGGCGGCCATGTTGGAGGAGTATGGCGACATTCCCGAAGCCAAAACCTCCTGTTATGGTCAGATGGAGAAGACAACCAAGCTACCACCCAGTGCGCTACACAAGTAAGTGAAAAAACAGTGTGCACGTGTTTGTTTGTAGCCGTTATAATGATCAGAAATGTAGTGAGTTTAAAAAAGGAAGTACTGAGTTATAACATATTTTATGGAGTCTTGATTTTTCTTTAACATCTAAGAGTGTAAATGTGTTAGGGTGTGTGTGTGTGTGTGTCAGTCGATGTTTATTTTCACTCTTGTCCCCCATAATTAGAGACTTCTGCTAAGTTTTCACCAACTCTGCTTTAAGGAGTGAAATTGAAGAAAGATGCAATTACTGGATAAAAGACCAAGGGGCTGAGAGTTAGAGTTAATAGAAAAGAGGAAGTGTAGGAGTCAGACTAAGAGGTGAATGGGAGTTGGGAAGAGAGTTTTCTGATTTAGGGTGAGAAAGAAGAGGGAAGTGAAGAATCTGAGACTAGGGGAACAGCGGGAAGTCGCTACAAATGAGTACTCTCCAAAATTGAAGAGCTCCTTGATGAGTCCTTCTGTTCCTTTTCTCATTTATTCCTCCATCTCTCATTCACTCTCCTCTGCTCGCTTTCTCATCTTGCACTCGTTTCCCAGCAGCCAGTGGGAGATGTTGCAGGTCTTGCCAACACTGTCTGGCTTTCCATCTGGCAGAGGGCGGAGATACACACACAACCTGTGTTTACATCTCAGTGTTGTTTCTGTTTAATTTTTTTTAAAACAGAAATTAATTAAAAAAAATTCAATTTCAGAATTTTATTCCAAAAACATTTATTGGAAAATTCTCCATTCATCATCATCATCTCTTAAAGTAAAACGCAGACAAAAACCCAGACAGAAAGAGGAAAAAAAGTGACATTGTAAAACCTACTTTATATAGAAAGGGGTTGAGAGCTCTGTGTTTAATCAGATTACAACATTTTTCTGCTTAACTAAGAGTTTAGGAAACATTCCCCCTAAGGTCAGCGTACAGGGATTATCTATAAAAATGTACTGACCTCGAACATTTTCATGTAATTGGTCAATAAATCAACTGAGCCCTTCTGGCTCATGCAGCTGCACTTACAATCGCAAGATGCTTTTCTGTCCAGTTTATATACAGCCTGCATAACTGAAGACGTTTCAGTCTCAAACTCTGAAAATCTCGTCTAATATTGTGCTTTTTTTTTTTGTTTTTTGTCAGAATCCAAACTTTTTAAGTGCACTATAGTTCGTGTTAAGTGCTGCTGGGAAATCAGAGCATCTCAGCAAAACTCAGAATGTCTGGTTTCTGCCTAAAAAAAAAAAAAAAAAGTATATTAATTTTAAAGCCTCAAGTCTGCATTTTTGCCATTGGCATCTGTATATTTTGAAACGACAAGTGACTATATTTTAACATATTGGTAGCATAGTGATGGGTTTAACTTGGCAAGCTAATGGTACTCCTAATTTACTGAAAACACAGAGAACACTACTAACTAGGAAATATTATGCTAAATACTACCATGTAATTTCAGCTACTTTTTAACATATACAATTATGTTTGACAGTAACAGTAATGCCAACTTTGAATAATGTATAAACACACTAATTAGCGCTAGCTGGCCTCATTAGCAGACTAGCTGACACACTATACAAGGCTGTACAGTGAAAACCACTTATAGTGATCACAGTTACATTGATCAACTGCTTATGTGGATCAACAACACTGAGACGGAATCATTCCTATAGAATAATATGTAAATAATTCACTCAATATATTGTTTTATTGCAAAAGAGGAATTTTCCTACCACTATGGACAGGGAGCTGTTCTAAAAAAAAAAAAAAAAAAAAAAAAAAGAAAAGATTAAAAAAAAAAAAAAAAAGAAAATAAACATAGCTCCGTCTTTGTTGACTGTCTGTTTCTATGCCTTTTCCTTCTCTAAAACAGCTAATCTTAAAGCAGCGTATGACTTTCACCACATTTTTTTTTTTTTTAATTTGTAAAACCTGAGTGAATGCCTAATTATCACTAATCCCTTAGAGTTTCCATGTTTATGCGCCCGAAGCTTTTCCTCACAGGGAACAACTTTGAAGATGACTCCCTCATAAACACAGTCCACTTGTTTACATAATAAACTGACACATCACTCGGACATTTACGGAAATTTTATTGGAAATTGTTTTGTTGCATTGTGGGAAAGGGAATTCCGCGCAGCAGCAGTTTGGCTGTCTCTTTGTGAGCGCTGAACCCAAATGTCACCTTTACTTCCATCCACTGACTATACCCATGGATTGTATAAATTTACGTTGTAGCGATCTGGCTTGTTTTCTTGACAAATTTGTGAGAAACCACTTTTGTTTTGTCACCATTCCCATAATGCACTTCACAACAAAATTTCCAAAAAGTTCCGAGTGACATTTTGGTTTGTTATGTAAACAAGCAGACTGTGTTTATGATGGAGTCATCTTTGAAGGAGTTCACTGTGAGGGAAGTGAGTCAGGTGCATAAGCACGGAAAGACCAATGGATTAGTGATAATTAAGCTATCTAGGCTAGCCATATAAGTCATGTACTGCTTTAAAGTGAGAAACACAATTTCCGACTCTAGTTTTTGTTGTTGTTTTTTTGTAACTCTGTGATCTAGATGTCAGTGGTTCATTTAATACTAGAGGTTGAAGTTGTGTGCATTTGAAAGTCATTTTCTCTAAATTAAAAATGACAGAAAATGACTGTGCACTTGGGATAAAACCACTTTCATTAAGTGGATACAAATAACAGTCAGTCAAATGATGCTCCTGAGTTTTAAAGAATCATCAGTGAGTGTGAGAGTTTCTATAAGTTGTTGTTTGTTTGTTTGTTTTTTGTCATCAGACTAATGTTGTGTTCATATTATTTCTTACATCTAAAACTATCAGCAGCTAAAAAGGAAAAATATCTAATGCAAATATGTAATTTGTAATTCTGCCTCCAAGATTTGGCTAATTTAGGAGTAAAATTGACTGATATTACAGGAATAGATGATAAAATATCAATCAAAATCTTATTTTTTTGCCACTAGCAATTGCTTATGGGAAATGAACCTCATTTCATCTATAAAATTGGACTTTATATTTGAAAAATTAAAAAGGCTTGGTTTCCTTATTGGTGAACAATTTGACTTAAATAGATGTGATGGGATAAGCATCTGCAATAAACAAGTCTAACACAGCAGGCGAGTGGCTTAGACTTTTAGAATATTTTTAATGGGGTTGTAGTATTAATATTCCAAACAGCAGGTGGAAGTCACACACTTGAGTATCACTGAGTTAACACTATGTATCCAAAGACTGCATCACTCTTCACTTGTTGTATCAGCTGATAGTTTACATTATTGCTCTGTTAGGTTTTAGACAGAAAACAGCCACATTAAATCCACAAACCACCTCTGTTGTCTGTTTGATTTGTGTTGTCAGTAAGATCTGTTTGGAATCGTGGAATTATGGACCAGAAACTGTGAACATAACAAAGATAATAACAACATATGTTAAGTGTAGCTTCATGAGCCTTATAATCAAACCCACCCATGTGGAAGAAATGCTGCGATTTCACCATCAAACCCCAACTCGTCAGTTTTCGATACTTTGATTAAAGGCCCTGTGGCATTAGTTTTCATCATTCTAGACCAGTAGAATGAGTCACTACTCCCTCTAGTGGTCATAAAAATCCATCAAACCATGGATATGAATAAATCGCTACAGCCTAAACACTGACATAAAATGTTGTAATGATACTTTTAGGCCATTTTTGAAATATTTTAAAGTAGAAATATTACATCTAGTCTTTTTCACAGAGCATATAGTGACTGAGTAGCCTAGTGGTTAACGCCACTTGCTTTGGTGTGGATTGGAAGATGGCTGGTTCGAGACCCAGGTGGACCCCTGGTAAATGTCCTTTACAGTGTTTATCCCAATGTAGCTACAAGGGGGTGCAAGCCTCATTGTGCCGAACCCAGGCCTGGTTGTATCAGGAAGGGCATCCGACGTAAAAACCTGCACATGTGATTTACTGTGGCGACCCCTTAAGGGAAAAGCTGAAAGGACCTTACTAGTCTTTTTAACAGAGCAATAAGTTATAAAGGACCATCAGCACACCACCTGGGTCTCGAATCGGCCATCTTCCACACCAAAGTGAGTGGCGTTAACCACTAGGCCACCCGGCCTCCCAAAATCAGTTCTGCTCCCATAATCAGTACTTTTAAATGCAGACTGAAAACACATTTGTACACATTGGCTTTTCCCTCTTAAATCATCTCTTTTTATCCCTACACTTTATCTTGTTTTTTATTGCACCTGTCTGTTGGAATGCCTTTTGTGTTTTATGTCTTTTATGTTTTGCTGATTGAAAATGTAGTGCTTTTACTTTTAATTCTAGCCTTTTAGTGTAACACTGTACAGCAGTTTGGCCAGTCTTAACTGTTTTAAATGTGCTATATAAATTAAACTTACTTACTTACTTACTTACCACAGTGTCCAAATAAAGCAAGAAGTCAGTGGAATCAAGAGCAGTTTTAAATGGTTTTAACTTTGAACAGGTACGATTGTCTTGATTGTGCGCCGTATTACTGATTGCGCGTTCATTACCCTCAGTGGGAGCTGTCACATCCACAACAGACCCCCACTAACAGCTCTGTTGTCAGGTAAAAGAAATACTCTGAAGAGAATAACCAAGAATCCCAAGCCAGCTGACTTTGTTCCCAGCATGCTCCGCTGCCTCAGGTTTGTAACCCAGGTGATGAGCATCCACAGATGGCTCTGTTGTGGGTGAGAGAGTTCAACCAATAGGGTTCCAGTGCCAGGACATGAGGAACATGATTGGTCAAGGCGAGGTCGGGGCGATGGGCCAGTGTGAGTTGTTAGACTATCAACGGCTGTCAGGGGAGATATAAGGACGTGGTCTGCACACACACACATACACACACACACACACACACACACACACACAAAATATAAGCATATGGGCACTGATGCAGCATATCACAACAAGCACTGGGCTAATGTTCACATATACGTTGGTTCTTTGATGGCTTTTTAAAAGTGTGATTTGTGACATTTCAATGTCTAAGTGAGCAAAAACAGGACAGAATTAACACATGACTTTATATCAGACTTCAATCAATGGTACATAATAGAATAAAATATACCCAGGTCCCAGTTTTCTTAACATAAGAAAGATAAAATAATAAAATAAAATAAAAAAACAGAATATATAATAACAAACTTCAAAAACACACATTTAAAAGTTTGCTAGAATTGTCATGAGATGTACTCAGACCCTACAAACAGCTTCTCAGACACTCTTGTTCTGTCTGATTAATTGTGCTTTTTTTTTTTTCAACCACAAACCAATTTATAGAAGTTGTACTCAAGTGTACAAACTGGGTAGAGGAGTGAAATACTGCGATGGGCTAAATTGTTCATCAAAAACATGTAGTCTTTGTACACATGTGACCCTCCTTATAAAAACACTGAAGTCAAAATGGGGAAAATGTCTGTAGCAAAAATTTGTACAGCCTTGTAAAAATTAATGGTACCATTCAATTTGTAGAGCCTCATTGAATAAATTGCTTCTTTGATTCGAAATCTTGCGTATATGTCGTGTATAATAAGTGCAATAAGAGCAATAACTATCATTTGAAATATAGTCCATGAATTAAAAGTTCCTGAATTTCATTGTGCATTTTTAAAGTTGCTTAGTGTATAAAAGATAAGTAGGGTAGCATAAACATTATAATAAAATATGCACGCAATTATTATTTTTTTTAATATGTGTAAAATAGGGATGCACCAATACTGATACCAGTATCAGGTATCAGTCCAATCCACTCATACTCATAAAAGTGCCCCGGTACAAACACATCAATACCACTTTATGCCAGCGTGATGTTCACAGTCAGCAGATCCGTGGTGGAGGAGTAATGTCAACAGTGTGGAGATTTTTCAAAATAAATGACTGGTGACAAAAGTAACGCTGATTGTAAGTAACGTTCAAGACACAGATGGATATGGATGGAGCGTTCTGCCCATCTTCTGCATACGTATGTAATTCTATCTGTTTTCCGGGAGCCTGCGGATGCATACCCAGAACTGTATAAAGATCATCATACTATCATATAAGGCTGTGTGCGTACCCAGATGGAGACACAATACCACCGGGAACCGTGGAAATATGGATTAAATGTGTGAAGAATGACATAGTCACAGAAAAAATTATTAGACCATCCTTGTTTTATCAATTTCTGATTCATTTTAATGCCTGGTACAACTAAAAGTACATTTGTTTGGTAAAAAAAAAAATATGGTGATAACAACAAAAATAGCTCATAGGAGTTTAATTTTAGAGCTTATATCTGTCCATTTTCCATGTTTTTTTGATAAAATCCCAAATCCCTTCAGTTCTTACATCAGTATCTATGTCATTGTACTGACAAAAAGTGCTTTTAGACATTCCGTGTTTTCTTTTCTGTCTGTTTTAGTCACATAATACACACGAGTTAGTATTTAATCGCATTACTATTGTTTTTGTTTATTTTTAATGCTCTAAGAATGTTTTCCGCGACTGTAATGATGACATCTACCCCCATCAATATCAATATCGGTACAAACATTAGCATCACCTCCTCTGTCGTTGCCATGTTTGTTATTACTGACTTTACTCTTCTTTATGGTATTCGTCCAGTATTGTTAATTAAGAGCCGTGCCCTCCGGTGAATTGATTGAGAAACGCTCATTCTAACGCATTAACCGTCAGTAGCAGCACTTTATTCCAATCAGACTAATGACAATGACAATAAAGCACATTTTCAGAAGAAACTAACAACTGTAATGGGATCACTAAGTACTCATATTGGTACTGGGTATTGGCAAGTAATAGGTAGGTCTGGAAAAAAGTGGTATTGGTGCATTGCTAGTATCAAATTAAACAGTACGCAGCAACAGTACAGTTAAAGTGATGGTGCATGAGCAGCAGCATCAGTGAAATAAAGTGGCAGTAGTGACTTATATCTCCGAACAGAAAACATGTGTACATCTTTCAGTTCCATGACTGCTTTCTCAAACCTCTTTCAGTGTGGGCGTCCAGGGAAGTTTTACCTCACTCCCTTCACCTGTGACAGCTGTGATGATCAATCCCTTTTGACATATCCAAGATGAATATGTTTTGCAGAGTAATAGAAAAATAAAATTAAATAAAAACCAGAGACAAATGACCAACTAAGAGGGCTGGCCAGTGCAGCAATCAGACCAAGTGACAACTTCTGCCCCCGTGTAAAATATGGTGCGTGCACTTGTGGGTGTGGGTGTTAGAAACAAGAGAAATGTCTCCCCCCAGAAGAGAATGTGCTGTCATGACAGATTTGTAGTGTACCGCTCACCTTGCTGTAGTGAACACTGTGCCTTAAAAGACTTTAGCACTTATTTATCAGTGTGTGTGTGTGTGTGTATGTATGTGTGTTTCAGGAAGGTGTGGTGGTGGTAGTTTGTTCTGACAAGTAATTTCAGTCTCTAGCCCTGATAGATGAGGTCAGAACCCAGAAAACACACACGCACGCACACACACACACACACACACACACACACACACACACACACTATAGGGGCAGCTGTCATGTACACTATCCACAGTGACTCACACAAATAAACACACATGTTTTCACTTGAGACACCATCCAGTTATATAATTATTAATCGAGTACTAAATATGACATACTAAATATATACTAAAATATATACTAAATGTCAGATTTAATACGTCATATTTACTAGATTGTTTTGTTATATACAGTACAACAACTTATGAAATGGTTGAATTTGTTAGTCATTTTCCCAAGAGACATATCCCACAAATGTCTTCTCAGAGCATGAAAACAGCGCCCCAAAATGTCTTAACATTCAAGTCAATCCTCCCCTCATAAATATTACATTACTGGATGCGTGCCAACTGTGTATATATGTTTACATGTTATACTTTTGCTTTATGCACTGTACGTCTCTGTTTGCAAAGTCTCCGGTGAATTGGGACAAATAACTTTACATGCACAAGGCAAACACATAGATTGCATATTTATTACCTGCCCGGTGTCAGCTGTGGAAGAATACACATGTGACTTAAACCATGGGTTGTTAAAGAGTACTGCTCGCGGTGTGAGATGTTGATGCTAATACAGCATAGCACATTATAATTATGTACATGGGAGTGTGAGGGAGGCTGAGTATATATGTAAACACGGAGCGCTGTAAGTCATATTAAGCTGAAATCTGTCTTGTAAGCTTAAGTTTGCCCTGCAGGTAATAGTAACAACATTCTTTTTTTTTTTTTTAATCAATTACAGCACATACATGAAAAACTGTGAATTCTTAAAGATTATTATGTGTTACATAATCGGTAGAGAAATGTATCTTGGAAATGCCTATCATTAAGCTGAAATGTGTGTTTAATGAGCTAATAAAAGGTTTTTACTCATATATGGTTCTTATATGTGATGATCATATAGAAAATGATGCATTTTTGTAGATTACACAACACAACAGGATACAAAGTACTTCAAATGAGCTTATCCTTTAATATATATAGCAGTAAATGCCTCATACATATAATACAGCAGAGATATGAATCCTTAAACATAATCAGTAGTGGAAAAAATTATTAGACCATCAAAAATCATCAAATACAATGGTTATGCAATCAAGTAGTAACTCCTGTGTGTGTCATGTGACTAAAACAGACAGAAAAGAAAACATGGAATGTCTAAAAATATTGTTTTTGTCAGTACAATGACATAGATATTGATGTAAGAACTGAAGTGATTTTGGTTTTTATCAAGAAAACATGGGAAATGGATAGATATCAGCTCTGAAATTAAACTATTATGAGCTATTTTTGTTGTTATTATTATATGTGTCCAAACAAATGTACATTTAGTTGTACCAGGCGTTAAAATGAACTGGAAATTGAAGAAAATGAGGGGAGGTCTTATAATTTTTTCCACAATTGTATGGTAGTAGAACACTAACAGAGACCATTCACTTGTCATATTTTACTTACAATTCAATAGATGAGCAACTGAAATAGCTTTAAGTGGTCAAATGATGTTTTATTCAAACATAAATAAGACAATAACCAGTAATGGTTAAATTATGCCACCAGTTTAAGGAAATGTGGTAAAATAAAACAATTTATGATGGTTTCCATGGCCAAAACAAGCAAAAACAAGAAACCCAAATTATCGGCTATGACAGAAGGTACCGATCTTAAACTCCCTGGCTGCTCAGAGACCCTATAAAAAAAAAAAAAGACCTTCATTTACAAAGAAAGTCAGTTTGGGACAGAGCTAAGAGCTAACCATAGACACTGAATTCAATCAACATAAGCAGTATCAGGAGAAAACACCTCTCTGGTGAACTGGTTTTGAGGTGCCTCTTAGCACTTTCAAACATACATGGTTCTGGTTCTGGCTCTGATTATTTTCTGGAGTCTCAGAACCACGGTGGTTTCTAACAAACCAGCCCATAATCACACCAAAAACAGAACTAAAGTAGGAGGACGTTACTCCATGTTTCAACATTGTCTTCCTCTACTCGACAGAGGTGTCAAACATGCAGCCCATGGCCCAAAACTGACCCGCCAAAGATTCCAATCAGGCCTGAGGGATGAATTAAAAGTGCGAAAATACCACTAAGAATATTAACAGTCAAGGGTTTTGAACTCTATGTAGTTCAAGTTCCACATTCAGCCCAATTATATTCAATATTATGTCAAATAAAGCATAATAACCTATAAATATTCATTAATTTTCTGAACCCTCTTTATCCTCACTTGTGTCACAGGGGTCGTTTGGAGCCTATCCCAGCTACTTATGGGTGAAGGTGGGGTACACCCTGTACGAGTTGCCAGTTCATTGCAGGTCTAATATATAGAGACAAACAGTGTATTCACATTCACACCTATGGGCAATTTAGATTAACCCATTAACCTAACAGTGAATGTCTTTGAATGGTGGGAGGAGGCCGGAGTACCTGGAGAGAACCCACACAGACATGGAGAGAACATGCAAACTCCACACAGAAAGGTTCCACCATCGAAAATGGAGTCTTTTTTTGGTCCTTCTGAGCAACCCCCAGTTTACTTTTCAAATATCAATTTCTATGTATGACTTTCAATTTTGTATCATATTTGTTACATCAGGTCTCAATGCTCAAATATTATTATTTTTGAACAAACAAAAATATGATGTAACCCAAACAATTCCAAGTAATTCCTTATCAAAATTGTCACAGTTCTGCCTCCTTCCTAATTAATAACAACCTTGTGGTGTAACCCTGTGGTGAATGAATTCCTCCCCCCTGGTGGATTATCTGTGTATTACACGTATCAAATTATGAACATCAGGCTTTTCAAGAAAAAAATAAAAATCACACTGATCATGTAGAGGCCTTCAAAATCCATGTATTAAATATTATGCCTATAAATAATGACAACTCAAAACGTTTCTGTTTGTTTTAGTGTTAAAAAAATAATGTTAAATTATGGAAATGTATACATGAACAAGCTAACATTTAACATTAAAATGTGAATAACCAGAATAAATATGAACAACCTGAAATGTCTAAAGAAATTTAAGTACAATTTTATTTCTTTGAAGCTCTGATCCATAATGCACATTGAGGCATTTTATTGTGAAAATTGCACTTATTTTTGTTAAGAATTTTTTTTCCAAATAATTCATGTGTTTTTTTGTCCGTATGGTTTGTAAATGTAAATATTTTCATAATTTAACATTATTTTTTTGCACTAAAACAAAGAGAACTTATTTACTGGCTATTGTGCTATTATTTTACTGGAGCTCAAACTGGGCTGAAAGTAAAACCTTGAAGAAGATGCGTATGTCTGAAGTAGAATATGACACGCCCATTGATGATGTCATGACCAGTGAGGGAAAAAACAACTTTTCAGACTCAGAACCAATTTTTTTTTCTCCAGTATGAACATGGTAGCTGGTTCCACATTAGCCTAATGTATAGACTTCACTTTTGATCAGATAAGGTTCAGGTGCAGAGAAGTGCGATGAAGCACAAAAACCTCTTCTCCGTTCATTGTTTTTCACCCCCCATGGTTCCTTGATTCATCAACGCTTGATTAATCGATTGTGAACCAGAAATCAATGTCGTTGCACCATCTTGAAGGATATCTCATTTCCCTTAAATAAACATCCAGGATGCAGGAGGAAGAAGAAGACCTGCTATCCTACCTCCTTCAGTTAGCTTTGTGAAGGTCTGTTCAATGATCTGCAACACATGAAATGAGCATGATACAGGTTTGGATCATATAAACCATTTTATTCATCTGAACGTACTGTATGTGCCAAATACAAAAACACATGACATCTACATTTCACATACTCACATATTCTGACACTTTGTGAAGTTAATCGAATTGAATCAAATAGAACAGAAGAGAATAGAATAGGTCTTTATTGTCACCATCACAGGAACAACTAGAGCGCAGTAGTAGAGCGCAGATCTCTGCCAAGTGCAACATCCCCCCTCCCCCACCACCACCATAAATATTAGTCCCTCATTTATTTGGACAGCATTTTTAAGATTCTTAAGATTCTATAGTCCATGGACTATCTGAGAAAACATGAGTTGCCATTTGGCGCCAGAATCCTTTAAAAAAATTCCTGGATCCAGACAGTGATCCGGATCACCTCCTAAATTTAATCATCTGTTCCTTGTCTCAGAGCGAACATTTCC
>JAPSES010000069.1:2502465-2517985 GCA_029822895.1 Maxillicosta whitleyi | reverse complement strand
ATCCAGAATCCAGGATTTCTTCCAGATCACCCCCAAAAGTTAATGGGTTCTTCTCAGCCCCACACTCTACCCCTCCATCAAATTTGATGGAAATTGGGTCAGTAGTTTTTGTGTAATCCTGCTAACAAAGACACAAACAAACAAACCAACCAACAAACAAACCAACAGACGCGGGTGAAAACTCAACCTCCTTGGCAGAGGTAATGAAAATGAAAGTTTGGCAGCTCAGTTTAATTTAGCAGAAAGAAAATGTAGGAACATGGCTCCAGGATAAAATAAACATAAACATATGAATGCTACTAAAGTACTAGGCTACTAGTACAACTGAAATATACAAAACTACACAAAAAAATAAAAATAAGAATTACAAAAGCTAACTATAAAATCAGCTATTTCCCCTTATTTAATTAACTGATCATACACTTTAATTCTCGTGCTGAGGTTACATGTGAGAAAACTTAAGAAAAAGCAACTATTTCAGTAAAATTAACTGAACATAAACCCAGTGTGTCCATCCACTCTCATTGACCAACTCCATTGGTTTTACTTGTGAATCACTGTTGTAGAAGATGGTGTTTCCACAGAACCGCCTCTGAACGTCCAAATGGGTCATATCTGATGACCACGAAAATATGACAAACTGTATTTTATTTACATAATTATTTACATGGATTGATAGGATTAATGGATCAACAGTGATTTACCCTTTTATATCAGTAAATTATTTTGATCCCTGCTGGATATTTGGGTCTTTATGGGTTAAAAAAGACAACATGTAAATATTAGTATGAACATTTTGCTGCCTCCAACTGCACCGTCCGGCAGCTGTACACACACATTCTTAACACACTCTGCTTAGACACTGTTCAGTGAGATTGTACTTCATCTTGTACAGTCATCACTCATGCCACACTTAACACATTCTACCTGAGGCACAGGGTGTGTTTTCAAATGACTACCCACCCTTAGGTCCTCTTAAAAGACTTAAATCAGCTTTGATAGCAGCCCACATTGTTCAGACCCCCTCCCCCCAAAACTTCCCCTTGACCCGAGGTGTCAAACATGAGGTCTGCAGGCCAAAACCGGTCCTTCAAAGGGTCCAATCTATCCTGTGGGATGAATTTGCTGATTTTACACTTAAGATTTTAATAGTCAAAGATGTCAAAATCATTGTAGTTCAGGGTTTGCATACACACCGATTCAATTTAAAATGGATCAGACCAGGAAGATTCTATAATCTATAATTTGTTTTAGTGTCAAAAACAAATTCCATGTTGTTGACATTTACAAACTATAATTTCACAAAAAATGTGAAAAGGCTGAACAAATATTAAAAAACCTGAAACGTCTTAAGAGAAATAAGTGCAATTTTAATAATATTCAGTTCAGTTTGTGTATTTTTAGATTCACTGTGATCAGCAAGTTGTAATGCACATGTGCATATAAAAAACTGAGGCATAATATTGTTAAAATTGCACTTAACTGTTGCAGAAATGTCAGGTTGTTCATGTTGGCAGTTGTAATTTTACTTTTGCACTTTTTTACTTTTGTTACTTCCTGAGACCGAGTAATGCATTTTTATTAGGATTTGAGATAAACGGAATATGCAGTGAACAATTGCAGACAACACGGATAAGCAAGGTTAGTTAAACAATTTATTCATTTGCAAAAACACAAAGACAAAGGGTAGAATAACACTTGGACTGGACCAAGGAAGAGAACCTGGAAAAATAAAGCAAACGTGGTGGTGAGCACACATGAAGATATAAAAATGACAAATGACTAAACTGAAAGCACATGACGGGTAAAAACACAGAACAAAAACTGTGTGGTGGTAAGAATACACACAACGTAGAACAGATTAAGTCAAATGCCAGAAGAATAAGCATGCACAAAGTGAGAATACAAGAGAGGCCAAGTTACCAGCATGGAAGCAAAGATGTTCTGGCAGATAGGGGAGGGGAGAAAGACAACAGGAAACAAGATACCAGAATAAAACCAAAATAAAAGCAGTTCATAACATTTGTCATCTCTGTAGGGGACACTACTTTCATAGGACACTCCAAAAAAATAAATTAATATATATGAAAAAACTGTTGCATGATGCTATTTCCAATCAAGACAAATATTTCATGTAAAAAAACAAAAACAAAAAAAATATACTTTTAATACAAATTTCAGAATGTAGAATGAACCACAGCATTTGACTCATCAAATGCATCAGCATCATGGTGGGATTTCTCCAAATGTCAATTATAAATAGATTTTTGTACATGTACTCATATTATGTGTAATATTACCCAGTGTTTATGATTCAGTTTCTTAAAAAAAAATAAAAAATCCCTTTATAGGGATTCACTGAATTACTCTGAAATGAAAAATTTCAACCTTAGTGTGCTATTGGACATCGTTATCTACCTCGTCATTGGTTGGCATGACAACAATCTTCATACTCTTACCATAAAACATCTGAGCAGCACTTACTAAAACAGTAAACGTGCAATAAAACAACAATTATAAGATCATAAACTGAGAAAAATTAGTCATATTTACTATTTACAGCTGCAAAATTAGCATAAAATCTCTCTGAATCACTGTATATTAATAAAAACCAACAGGTTTCTGGACCTCACTGAGGCACAGGATTGGCCTCATATTTAATGTTTGAGGAAATTACCAAAAATAGTCACTTTTCAAATAAAAGGGTTAGCATTGTTATGCAGACTACGTCCTCTTCAGATACAGTTTGTTATTGTTGTGTATGTAGAAGAATGGAAGCAGATAGTACGACAGGCACCGACTGTAACAGTAATAACAACTTTACTTCTTCTTCTTCTTCTTCTTCAGTTCAAGGTTACCCATTACAATACAGTAGTACAGTGCCACCGCTGGACGGGAAGTGTATTGCACACTTATCACCAAGAGTGAAGCTTGTATAAATACACTAAATTCACGACTTATTCAGAATAATCAACATTTGAGACATGTTTTGGGTGTAGAATATTTGACCCCAAAAATCCCAGGACATTATGCTGCTGTGTGTGAACTCAACTGGTTTTAATGCTTGATGGATTAAGAAAACAGGGATAAAATATAAGTAAAGTGTTGATCTGGCACTTGCTGCTGTAATGCAGTGTATGTGTGCGCTCTTATTGCCTGCTGCAGTGTTTATGTAGCGCTGGTTACCTCTGGTGCAGTGCCCCCCCCCCTCCTTTTTTTTTTTTTAACTCCAAAATAAGAGGAACAGAGAAAAAAATAACACTGAAGATATTTTTATCCCAACTCTGTCGAGGCTTAGTCCTCTCCCTGTCCTGTCACACTAGCCTTCTCCTCTTCCCGTCTCTTCTCCTCTCAGACTCTCTTATCTTCTTCACTTTCTCGGTGTTTTTGAGCCTCCTTTTCTTCGGCCTCCCCACCTCTGCTCCTTCTCCTTGTCCCCCCTCATGAATAGAGAGATTACTGATATAATGGAGGCTGGAAAGTGAGCGAAATTGGATCGCTTCAGTGCTACAGGGAGGACAGAAACATTACATGAAATATCAGTGAGCGTCTGTGTTTGCAGGGGTGTATGTTAGGTGTTTTCCTCCGACATATACACTGCAATTGGTGTTTATATCCTAGCAACGGCCTATCAGTTCCACCTGTGTGACGGGCATTAGCCACTTTTGGATTTTTCCTCTAATGGTGAATCCCTGTTTGCAAAAGATAACAGGTAGTTTTAATATGAAAAAGGCCGTTCTGTCTTATACTTTCTGTTTGAAGAATCATTAAACATATTTCAGTGTGTTGAGTATCTTGTACTTGTGTGTTACTGTGATATATTGTTTATCTGAGACATTTAGCACATTATTGAATTCTTGCTGCTAGTGGCCTCAGATTATTTCATAGAATCTCCATCACTTACTGCTGCAATAACAACCACTCTTCTTAGGAATCACACAAAAACAAACAACATATTCACTTACCTCAGTATTGATATCATCCAGGGTTCAGTAACCCTGGTCCTACAGAGCCACTATCCTCATGTTTTGGATGTTTCCATCAGGCAGGGATACATGTAAAACATGCAGGATAGTGGCTCTGTAGGAGCTGGGTTGCTGACCCCAGATATAATCCAATAGTAAAAAAAAAAAAAAATCTAACATTAGGGGAATATTTAGTTCATACATGAAATAGTGTAAAACAACTTGACAAATAATTACTAAAATAAGTATGTGACACTTCAGAAGTAGAAATTGTTTGAAACATTTGATGAATTGTCATTTTACTATGGCAATGTTACAGCTATTTAATACACACACACCTGCAGTGACCAGGTATGGACACTGACTCCATCAGGATCCAAAGCAGCAAAGGTTTAAATGGGATGATTATGTTATTGAATGTATTAATTAAATATATATTGCATGCATGGAGGTTCCTCAGCCTGTATTTTTTCGTTACCCTCTATAATGGCCAAGTTTTGTTTGAAGACGGTACATGTGTCACATTTGGATCCTGTTTTCACTTATTAACCCTTTAACCCTTGACTTGTCTTTTTCTGTTATTCCATCCTGTTTTGACCCTAAAACGCAGTAAAACAAAACCACTGAAGAAAAGGAACACAAACACATACTCACAGTAGTTTTTATGACACTGAAACAGATAATTCACAGCAGCACGTTTACCTGAAATAATGCCTGAGGGTTTAAAGGGTTAATCCAGTTTTGTATGAAGAAGAGGGTGTTGCACAGTCAGTAACATCCTGTACTGGAGTCTTTTTACTTTCCACGTTAAAAAAAAACAAAAACTAATCCTTTAATGTGGTTTGCACTTAGAAAATTATCCCCACATCAACATAGCTCAGTCTTATAAATATCAGGTATAAAGATCCTGAAGGATTCGTTGAAGTTGCCTGGACCTCTTCAGCTCCGTTTCTCAGCTAGCTCGACCAAAAACAAACTTTCTAAAGTGATTCATCTTACAGGATGTCCTGCTCCAGCCTCACCTATCCAGCACAGGTTTGTGCATCGTTACATCAGAATTACATCACATCCTCCATGCCCCTTTTGTAAATGCAGTTTACTGCTGGAATGTGCCAAGAAACCAATAGTGTGTAAGAGACAGAGACAGAGAGTGACCAAAAACAAACAAAAAAAGCACAATAGAACAAAAAAGGAAAAGAAGAGCAAGTGTGTGTGTGTGCGTGTGTATGTGTGTGTGTGTCTGTTACATGATTGCACAGCACTGCAGCCTGTGAGCTTGTATTGATTCCCTCACTTCTTTCTTAGCTGAAGCCGTACATAATTGGGTTCAGTGCTGCATCCATTTCCAATCAACAGGCTTAATGCTACTCACCTGGTTGCTTGCAGGCCAATCAGATTATTCTAATCATTTTCAAGCCCATTATCCGTCTCCGATTTCATCTGGGCATTGACCGGTTGTGCATTCATGCATTTGTATTCCCAGCAGTAATTTAAGGGGACATGAGCATGTTATAAGATGTCACCCCAACACATAAATATACATTTAACACAGTCTTTTTCCTATTATCTCTCTATAGCTCTATCGCTCTATCCATTTGACTTTATTGATCTAGAGTGCGAGTTTGCCTCTTTTTGATTATTTCTTCATTCATCAAAAAACCTGCTTTTATCAACACTTCACAGATGCAAACTTTAGAACCAAAAGAATGGGTTATGAAGGGAAGAGACGCATTCATAAAAACACATGAATGTTTGTTTTTTTTAAAGAGTATATTGCTCTATATGATTGGGAATAATGCTGCAAAGTGACTGAGAAGGTAACAGTGAAAGATGATGATGTATGGTGGGAGTAGTTCAGGGACATCAGGATAGAGCAGGTGTGTCCTACGCATTTTTGTTCAGGGGCCACATTCAGCCAATGTGATCCTCAGTGGGATGAGCCATTAAATTATTACATAATAACCTATAAATAATGACAACTCAAAGTTTTTCTCTGTTTTATTGCAATAAAAACATAAAATTTTGAAAATATTGACATTATAAATTATCCATCCATCTTCTACCACTTATCCTGGGTCGGGTCGCGGGGGCAGCTGCCTAAGCAGGGAGTCCCAGACTTCCCTCAGCCCCTCCCCACCCCCTCTACATATGCAGAGAATATTTAATAAGGAAGCATATTGTTAATATTACACTTAATTTTCATTTTGTTAACATTTTGTTGTTAAAGGGTTATTATGCTATTATTTTAGTTCCGATCATATTGGTTTGTATGTGGCCTTGAACTAAATTGACTTTGACCTTGATTGTTAATATCAGTGTAATTTTTGCACTTTGCACTTTTATTATTTCTTTTATTCTCTGAACATTACCACTCTTTTTTTATGCGACGTTATTTTCATAAAATTACAGGTTTTATCTGGATATTTTACCACTTTATTCTCGTAGTGACGTAGTTTTTATGTTCTTATGTGGCCCTAATACGCCGTCGTAACCATCAGCGGCTGCAATGACTCCAGTTTCTCCAGTATGTGCCTGCACCTGAAGAACGATTTGCACTTTTTTTTTCTTCGTGAAGAAGACGCATCACACCGATACGTGTTCTGTTTTAGAGTTCACCTTATTGCCGAGCTCCAGAACGGAGTACAAGAGGAAGAAAAGAGGAGCTGTCTGTGCCGTGTTGTACATGACCACTGACAGAGGGAGTGAGAGAGACAGAGTGGGGAAGGACAGTCATGATTAATGTGGAGGCTGTGTGGACCCAAGAATATCTCCCCAACACCCTCCATCTTAGCTAATGTGACCTGCCATACGGGTCACTCATTACAGTGTGTGTCCGTGTGTGTGTGTGTGGCTATATACCCTAGTGTATGTATGGATCACTTTCTATTTCTGAACCTGTGATATATTTTATAGGACATAAATAGATGACTGAATAGAATTCTGAGTCTAAATTATACGTTGACTTTCTGTTCATTTGTGTCAATTGTTGAATGCAGTAGTAATGTAATCTATGCGAATGGGATATGACTTCCAATACAAAAGACCATGTGTGAATATTTCATTATTATAATACTAGAACATTGTAAATTGTCTTTTTCTCATGCTAATACAATTCAATTTCCCTTCTCCTCCATTTCCCCTCACTTTCCTGCCCCTTCTCTCCTCCTCCATCACCCTGCTCTCGCCGCCTTCCTACGGTCCGTCTCAGGTACATGATGAATGTGACGTGGGATGGGAGAGACTTGTCGTTCACAGAAGACGGCTACCAGGAAAACCCCAAGCTGGTGGTCATTGTTCTCAACAAGGACAGAGAGTGGGAAAAGGTAGGATGTGTGTGTGTGTCTGCGCCGATTTGCATGGATACAACTGAAGATGCTGAGTTTGTGGATCGGTTTTTATTTGTTTTAAGCTCAATGGCAGATGGGTTATTATGGAGGCGCTGTGGCCTGTGTTGTCTTCATCATCATCATCTTCGTCTTTGATAGCAACTTCCTCTGATGGGATTCACTTCAAATTTTACATGTAGCTTCCTTGGGATGATGTCTACAAAATCTCTTCATAGTTTAGAGAAATTTTTATTTTTGAAATTTTTGAAATATTAAAAAATGTGCCTTTACTTATAATGGGCCACATTTCAATGGTTTATAACATGGAAATGATTAGAGATATCAATATAGTTACTGTTGAACACTGTTAAGAAGCCATATATGGACTTTCACCCTATATGGACCCTAACCCCCACCCAAATGAACAGTCTCCACCCCCAGAGTAATGGACAGTGCAAAACTCAATGCAATAGCCACAACATATGCACCTTTATATTACCTACAGTCTCATCTGTAGTATAGAGTTAACTTTTGTATATTCTTTCTGTATATTTGGTTCATCTTATGAGTTCTAGCATTACTTTAGTAGCACATGTGTATTATACTCTGTTATATTTTTATTTTATTTTCCTTATACACTCCTTGCACTAAGTGTTTTGCTGCTAAATTGAACTGAGCTGCTAAAATGATTTTCATTGTTCCTGTGACAGTGACAATAAAGATCTATTCTATTCTAATTTAAAATTTTATTCATAGCTTCCTTGGGACAATGTCTACAAAGTTTGACCTCGGCATTACGAAATTTTAGATTTTAGATTTTTTGGAATATTTTCTATTGTTTATAAAATGGAAATGGTTACAGACATCAATATAGTCATTATTGAGCACTGATAGGAAGTCATATATGGACATACATTCTGGCCCATGACCTCTGACCTTGAAGGGTCATACTGAAGGTCACTAGTGTCTACATTTCAACAATCTTCTTCTCCAAAACTCCAGGTCAGATTCATTTCAAATTTTATACGTAGTTTCCTTGGGATGTCTACAAATTTGCTTTGCAGTTTTCAGAAATTTAGATTTTGAGATTTTGTAAGGAATTTTTAAAATATTAAAAATGTGCCTTTACATATAATGGGACATTTTTTTAATGGCTTATAACATAGAAATAATTAGAGGTATCAATACAGTTACTATTGAGCACAGATAGGAAGTTAAATATGGACTTTCATTTCATTAGTTGAGTTCTCCTCCAGTGAAAGGACCGCCTACTTCTATTGAGATTGAGCTCATAGATCAACACCACAGGCCTCTAACATAGAGACAGAACTTGAGAACCTCACAAAATCAGCTGGTTATTGATTCTTGATAGAACATGCCACTGAGATACAAAGACATTGGTCTTATCTTAATCGTCACGGGTACGGTTCGGGTGCTGGGTCTATTTATAGCGGTTCGGGTCGGATTGCGGAACCAAAATTTAAATTCTGTCGGTTAACGGTTCGGGTTCGGGATGAAGTATGACGGGTTCGGGTGGGTGTGGTTTGTGAAAATTTGACCCGTGCAGGACTCTGCCTTAGACAAGGCCCTTTACACTATACATGTCTATGCCTTGTAAGTCGTTTTGGATAAAAGCGTCAGCCAAATGTAATGTAACTATTCTTATTTTGTATGCACAGTGCTTACCCTGTAAAGGAGTGTAAAAAAGTGGTTACTAATCCAATTAATGAGTGTTAAACCAGTTATTTTAACAAAAAGTGTTGCCAGTCTTCTCAAAAATTATACACTAATGCTTTGACACAAGAGGCTACCATTAGTCGCTGAAGGTCCACAGAAAGGCCAGTGTAATCCACAAGAGGGTCAGAAAACCGACGTTGCCCTTTGCCCTCGCTGCTACTGAATGCACTTACTTGCTCATTAGGTTAATTGCTCAGTATCACAACTGTGGAGAACAACTGTTTTTCTTACTCTTATTACTCATATTTTGTATATGTGTAGAATAAAAAGTGACATCACATAATGTTACTTAGATATATAGCTAGGAAATGTAGATATGTTCTGAAAATTATCCTAAAAAATACAGTATATTGTTGTCATTAATTGTTAAGATGCGTTCATGGTACGCCATTAACGGAAAAGCTGCTTTGTCGATGCATCAATGTCTGTCGATGTGGAATCCACATGTCATGGGTTATTCTCTGTCCCTCCCACATCGTGCGTGTCACATCCCTTTACCCACTTTCATTACCCACATTTTTTCATGAATTACATCCTGTAGAGTTAGACTACAGAATGGAATTTGTCTTTTTTTCTCTCCTCAATCCCTTATGTCTCCATTTGTTAATTTCATTCTGTAGAAATGAGGTGCTGGTCCTGGCGACTCGTCGGTACAACTGTATCTGTCTTCCCATGTTTGTCTGTGTTTTAATGTTTATCTTGATCAGTTGTAACTGGAGAGTCATTTTGTTGATCTTAAATATGTGCAAAGAAAAAAAGCAAAACATTTATCCATTCATTCAGTCCATGTCAATAGTCTCATATTCAAACATGGAGCACAAGGTAGTGATGCACAGATGCACAGGGTCCAAAAAATGCCATTTTATTTGCAGGAAAAAAAAACAAAACCTGCACATCACTAGCAGAATTAAACTTTACATATTTTAGACCCTTTTATTTTATCTTTTTCAATTTAACTTCTGAGAATTTGCTAAACATTTTGATCCAAAATGTTATATTTCTATTACTTTTTTCCAATGTAAAGACAGAAATCGACAATATAATGAAGATTGACCTGCTTACATGACAACATGTATACAGAAATCACTAACCATTTGGATTTATTTGCCAGTCTATACTGAAAACTCAACTTAAATCTGTACAATGGAATATCCGTAGTGTTTGAATGTCATCAGGCCTCTTATAATTGTCACACAAAACCAGCGATAAACACCATTATCGAAAAATCTCAATAATGGTGTCTCATCGTACAACACTTAGTTGATCAATGAGCTCATTTACCAACAAGACTATGGATTTCTTTAACTGTTTAATGCGAAGGAGCCTCTCTTTAGAATGGCCCCTGTTGAATGGCTGAGTGTTTTGCCGTTGTAATGGACTTTAAATGGCAGCCATGTATCTTTATACGTACTCCTGGCTGCCTCTTAGTGACTTAAATACTTCATATTTAATGCCCCAATAGCTCATAGTTCAAAGTGGGTGAGGCGGAGAGGACGAGTCCGAGAGACAGATGGAAAAAGACAGAGGTGTGTCTGAAGGAAGGGTTTGGATAAGAAACAGATAAGATAAATGATATAAATGTCTGTCTGTGTCTTCCTTGTCTTTTTTAAGTTCATTTACATGTCTTACTTCCTCTCTCCTCCTGCCTCTGCCTTCATATCTTACTTACCATCCCTTCTTACTTCTCCGCCCTTCTCATTATTCTTTCCTATTGTTGCTGTTTCTTTTCCTTTCCTCCTTGCATTTCCTTTCCTGTCCTTCTCAATACCATTTCCTTTCCTTTAATTTCCTTTCCTGTCTTTCTCATTGCCCCTTGCTTTCCTTCTTATTGACATTTCCTTTCCTGTCCTGTCTTGTCCGGTTCTTCTCATTGCTGTTTCTTTTCCTTTCCTCCTTGCATTTCATTTCCTGTCCTTCTCGATTTCCTTTCCTTTTCTTTCTTTTCCTCTCCTTTCCTTCTCTATTTCCTTTCTGTTCCTTCTTGATTTCCTTTCCTTTCCTTCTCGATTTCCTTTTTTCCCATCCCTTCCCTTCTTTTCCCTTTCCTTTCCTTTCCGTTCCTTTCCTTCTCGATTTCCTTTCCTTCCCATCCCTTCCTGTCCCTTCCCTTTCCTTCTCGTTGCCATTTCCTTTCCTCCTTGCATTTCATTTCCTGTCCTTCTCAATTTCCTTTCCTTTCCTTCTCTATTTCCTTTCCTTTCCTTCTCGATTTCCTTTCCTTCCCGTCCCTTCCCTTCTTTTCCCTTTCCTTTCCTTCCCATCTCTTCCCGTCCCTTCCCTTCTTTTCCCTTTCCTTTCCTTTCCTTTCCTGTCCTTCTCGATTTCCTTCCCTTCTCGTTGCCATTTCCTTTCCTTCCTTCTCACCTCCAGGCGAGATAATCTGTGCTCTCTTTCTGTCTTTAGCTGGGATTGCTGTTGTGGTCTCTGATAGCACCTCAAACCACAGTTAATCAAAAGCTGAGACCTCGGTTATTGAGGTGGCAAGGGGTCAGTGCTCCTGTGTATGTGCGCCTATGTTTACTCTTCCACACACACTATTGACAATAACACCGTTTGAGAGACTCCTACTTTTTTTTTTTTTTTTTTTTTTTCAGGTCACCTCACGTACGTGTTACAGTATTCTGTTTTTTTAGTTTGCCGCAATCTGCACAGTCTCATCCTGATCTTTTTCATATTTCATACTGACACACACATATACACACAGACTCACAAAAGACCCTTTGTTGGCTCACTGAGGGGAGGTAGAGTATGTTGCTGTAAACAGAGCGCCTGTGAAATTGATCAGTACCACTTCTGCTGCAGAGAGAGAGACGAAGCGAGAGACCCAAAGTGGAAATATAATTGGGAGCTCTCTCTCTCTCTCTCTCTCTCTCTCTCTCTCTCTCTCTCTCTCTCTCTCTCTCCGTCTGGTGCAGCTGTCCCACCCATGCGCCAGAAACCAACGCACATACAGAGGGGAAAAAAGAGAAAGATAGACTTCCAAGATGATCAAGAGATAAAAATTCAGTAACTGCACTAAAATATGGATATGCACTAAAAATATAAAGTGTGTCCCCTCGGGGCAAAGGAGGAAGAGGAGGGAGAGGAGAGCGATATGCAGCCGTACAGAGACAGATGGGCCGAGATAGCGAGAGCAAATGAAGGGGAGAAAAAAAGGCACAAAAAGATGGAGAAAAGACAGGAAAGAAATGGAGAGGTGGAACCGAGCCACCTGCATGTGTGTGCTTTGTGTTTGTTCCCGCCTGCTACAGGTGTTTAACACTCAGGTTGTTGAAGTATTCACACCTGCAGCACTTGGCGCAGTTGTTTCAATGGTATTTTTTATTGTAATTTTTTTTTTTTAGATCTGGGAAGAGTTGCTTTTTGAAACAGCTACACCTGCGTGGTTGGTGTTTGGAATTTATTCTGGGATGATTATGTAATTACTTGTAAATTCCTGTTTTGCTTAAATGGAGCACGTTGCATATTGCATAATTGGCCAGATCAAAAAAAAAAAAAAAAAAGACCGCTCAGTTTTTATGCACATTTAGACTGAAACAAAAGAACGTATTAAATCTAAAACTATACAGAAAAGAGTAAAAAGAACACAAAAAATCATGCTTTTGTTGGTTAAATGTACAAATTGCAAGTGAATGACGGTGCAGAAATGATAATGAAATGAAGAAACATTTCTTGCTGCATACAGTAAAACTTTGCCGTCTGAATGAGAAAAGTGTATTTACCGATCAGAACCAGGATGTTATGTTTTATTCCTGCTGAGTAGATGGAGTGTGTAAATTGCTTCAGGAACTGCTGCAGTGTTAGCAGCCAGTTCAGAAAATAATTATTACAGACAGCATGGGATTTGTGCTTGGTGAATCACAATATGGAAAACACACACAAAAGCCCACGTGCATACACACACACACACACACACACACAAACACACACACCTTCAAAATCTAGTCTCAAATATACCTGTACACAAATTCTTCAGTTTTGAGAGAAGGATGTCTAAATTGACGAATACAATGTTTCCTCTCCTTCCTTTGCTTGTTTTTCTTGCAAACAGACACACACACACACACACACACACACACACACACACACACACACACAGGCTTACGCACACTCACATTCACACACAGGGTGAGTGGAGAGAGAGAGAGTAGAATCCATTTTCCCCGACATAATTTTGTCTGACAGGAGTGACAGATACTGTTTTATGACTGAATGGGTTTCTCCACGCTATTAGGAACTCATTCTCCCATAATGCAACTTGCCACAGCGATAACTCTCCCTCTGAGACTGGCACGGAGAAGGTGTTCGGTGAAAAGAGTCCTGACCTTCTTTTTTTTTTTAAATATTGTCTTATCATTCTTTTCCACTTGGACAGCTGAGTTCTGGATGATTGTGGTGTTTTGTGTGAGTGTAAGTGTGTCGAAAATAAAATTACAGAGGAAGAAGAAGAAAACGAGAGCGGTATGAAATAGATGAAGTTCAGAAAAACAGACAATAGGGGCATCCAACGGAGAGAAAAAGCACACAGAACAAAGAAAAGATGAAGGGATGTGTAAGTATGTGGTGACAAAACGATAGAACAGGGTTTTTTTTTTTTTTTTTTTAGAAAGATGAGATGCAGTGAAACACAGCTCTTCTGGGGCAGAGTGTCATCTCATTGCCAAGTGGCACTTAATCTGTCACAGGATGATGATGCGATAGGATTGCCACTGTGGGATGTTATAATGCAGTAATCCCATGGGCCCTATCTTCGTAACCTCCCACTGGCCTCTCACTGTCACACCACATCCACACACAAATTGCTATCTGTGCATTGTGTGTGCCCGCGGTTGTAATATCAGGTATTTCTTATGGGGGGGGGGTTCAGCGATCCGTTCTGTTCCGTTCCTTCGCCGGTCGATATTGAGGATCCTCTCTGCTCTCTGGACATTAATTTATAACCCCTCTTTCTTTAATTAGAGAAAAGAGGGGAAGACGGAGAGGAAGAGCGACGAGGGGAGCAGGAGGACAGGAAATCAGAGCAGCTGCTGAAGTCAGCTTCTCCGTCGCCTCCTTTTTCAACCTTCTGAGGACAACATTTATCTCTCCTCCTAGTTCATCCAAATCTGCACCATCCTCCGAAGGCTTATGATGAAATGGGTCAAGCAGACATGCATTGTACTTTATGTATGACTCCAGTTATGAGTTTAGCACCCAAGGTATTTCAGTACTTCAGGCTTTGTTGATACCTAAGATACAGTGTCGGGAGTAATGTATTACAAAAGTAATGCAGTTACAGTAATGGATTACTTTTGTGCTGTAATGCTGTAGTGTAAGGCGTTACTAATCAATTTTTTTTTTTTTTTTTGCAATATTTTACTTGGTTAATGTTCAATAGCTCTTGGGTTACAACACAGTTTTTACCCATAATTTAATGGCTTAAATGAAAAACAAACAAAAAAACAGCAAAACTGTAAGATCTTAAGGAATCAAAAATACATCAGGAAAGTTCTATTTCCTGTTGGTGTTCAACCAACGGGTGAAGACGGTAGAAGACAGTACATTGTCCACATGGACGTATGTTCATTACTAACCCTAACCCTGCTTTACAGAAGCTAGTTAGCATTAGCATGATCCCTGTGATCAGCATCAACAAGGTAAGCTGATGTTTCTAAAGCCACTTTTACCAAGGGATCCCAGAAAAAAATAATGAGATGGTGATCCCACCTTTTTTTTCCACCATTGACTGATTTCCACAGCCAAGACAAAGATATAACAGAGGTGAGACAGGCTCGACTTTTACGCTGGGGGCCTGTGTTCCAGAATTAAAGGGTTGGTGACACAGCTCAGCATGTCAGAAATGCCCTGATGGTGTTGCTAACCTCTCCAGTTGGCTTGTCTATCACTGTTCCACAAATGTTAGCATGGATACAGTCCTTCGCCCAAAGTGACAACAGCTCGCAGATACTGGCGTCTCTGCAGTTTGACATTTTTCCATTTGTTTTGATATGTTTGTTTCCTGTACACGGCCTGTGTTCATTATTAAATCCCCCCATTACATCATCAAAACATCACACCTTGGTTGCAGAGCGAGAACTGTTCCTTTTACATAGCGTTCCAGAGCCATGATCCCACCTTTATCACGGCTCTCTTACTACCTCCAGAGCCGTGACAGAGGTGGGACCAAATGATCCCACCATTTCATTTACACAGAAGTCGTTCTGAAATAAAGGTGAAATATTCACTTCTATAATTATTATAGAAGTGTTGTGTAAAAGGGGCTACTGACTAGTTAGAATTCTTTATCAGTTGCAGATTTATCTACCTGCATTCTCGGTGTTGCACCCCCTTGTTTGAACATGTAAAATGTTGAAAAAAATTAAAACATCATAGACCACAGCGTTACTCACTGAGTTATCTGTCCACATGCACTTTGGGTGGAGAATTTATGCATCCCTAGGCTCTCCTATCTCTTATATTGGGGGGAGGGGTGGTTATTATTTGACCTTGGGG
>JAPSES010000069.1:2475759-2489590 GCA_029822895.1 Maxillicosta whitleyi | reverse complement strand
TGAAACTATGGATGGAAACAATATTATGAACCTTATTGTGGCACTATGTAAGAATTATGTGGTAAAAAAAAAAAAAAAAGATATGACAGTGAATGTGTCCTGGAATCAGAACTGAAGATGGTGAAGGTGCAGTTAAATATTACATGTCTTTTTTTTTTGTTTGTTTTTTTTTTGGCCGGGGCAGTGTTTTTAGAGATGTAGAGATCAGAAATTGATCATTCTGGGTCCACACTCAAAAATATAATGCACCTTCATGCAGGATGCTTCCAACCATTGTGAGGTATCACTGATCCACACCCTCTGTAGACATAAACAGCTCACTCTTAAGGCAGTGATTCTCAAGTCCGGTCTTCGAGTCCCTCTATCCTGCATGTTTTAGATCTTTCCCTCTTCCATCACACCTGGAAGCCATTACATCATTATCAGGCTTTGGCAGAGGCTGGTGATGAGCTGATCATTAATTGAACCAGGTGTGATGGAAGAGGGAAATATCTAAAACATGCAGGATAGGGGTAGTGGAGAACCGGACTTGAGAACCACTGCTCTAAGGTAGCAAAATGAACCAATTCTTATTTTCATATACTAATTATATTTAATTTCTGTAATTAGACACACTTCAATAACGCTGAATCTCACACACTGGACAAAAAAGCTTGAAGAAAGTTGTGTATAACAGGGGGTGTAATAGTGTTCATTTTTTATTAGTTTAATTATTTTTGGTTCGTTCTGACCCTTTGTGCGGGATTATTAATTACTAGCATGCTGGCCCTTGGGGAACCACAGGTCATATTAATATGATATCTAGGGACTGAAGTTAGTAAATGTCATTCCTGTTTTTAACTTTATTTCCCATCATGCAGTATGATAATAGTTCAGTGTAGCATTTGTGTTTTTTAAAGATGTGTGCACAGAATTATATATGACATGCTGAAAATGCAATATCTCATGAATAACTTGAGGAAATGTCACTAACTTGGTCTCAAGGATGACAAAAATGGATTTTGATGGCCAAAGGTCAAAGATCATGGGACTACATGTCTCTCCATTAAAAACACACAAACCCCTTGAGGGAGTTTCTTTAAATTTACTGTATCTCACCCCTTCATTGGACTCATGGATGAACTTATTAGCTTTTTGGTCACTAGAGGTCAAAGTTCAAAGTTGCTGTGACCTCACATGACACGTTGTTTCCGGCTTTAACTGATAATAATTTAGGAATTTACATAAACAGATGTTGATTCAAGGATAGTCGACACTATTGTATAGTTGATGGCCATTTTTCATGGACATTATATTAACTCTGTCTACCCAAAAATAGCAATTACAAAATCTGTGTTTCAGTCAGCAAGTTTCTTAAAGTTATGACAGTTTCAGGCACATATAATCAACATCAGTCAATATGTGACCCTTGCATTAACTTTTTTACTGTGTGGAGATTTTTTGATGGAAAGATCTGATCAACTTTACTTTGGTGTAATGTAGTTGTAGTACTTGAAGTACTTCTCTTTTTAAATTATTATTTTGTTACATGCTTTATAAGTTTTGTTTCACAATAATAATCTTGACACAAACACTAACAGGTAGCGAGGTTCCCCATCCATCATAGAAAAAACATGCACATCTCAGCATACACTGGCAAAAATAAATAAATAAAAAAACACAGGTACACTCACTGGCATGTGTGCAGCATGCAGTTACTGCTGTGAAAGTGGCAATTATAAGGGCTTAGCAGAAAAAAACCCCGTAATGGCTGCTTGCCAGTGGACACACATACATACTTGTGCACACACAGTGCACGGCCCGGTGCCAGCAGTGCTCTCCCATACATTAGAGCAGAGTTTAATCTCTGCAGTAGTGTTGTGAGCTCAGAGGGAGGACAGGACTGCTGACACCAGGGCTTCCTATACTGTACGCCTCCTCACGCTGTCAAATAGGAGGTGTGTCTATGTATATGCAAGTGTGTGTGGGAAGGAATGTAGGGGCTCTGTGAACATGCAGGAGTCAGCTTGTTATCCGTGCAGTGCTTTCCGTAATACGTGTGTGTGCGTATTCATGATTGATTTATTCATTCAGTTTATAGAGGGGACAGAAAATGGAATGAGCCCAGAAAATGGATGTAAGAATTTTCCCAGCATGCGCTAATACTTAATCTCTGACCTTTCTTTCTTCTTCTCCCTCAGAGCCATTCAGCGCATCAGTGTGGGTGATGATGTTTGTGATGCTCTTACTGGTGACTGCAATGGCTGTCTTCATGTTTGAGTACATCAGTCCGCTTGGCTTTAACCGAAACCTGGCGCAAGGAAAAGGTGAGGAGGATAATAAACATTTCAATACTTGTGTAGACTTTGTGGTTCAGGTCTTCTTCTGAACCAGGGATGTCTAACTAGTTTTCATCCAGGGGCCACATCCAGCCCCTGGATGAAAGCAGTGCATATTAGCCTATAAATAACAACATGTTTTTTTTCCTTGATTTTAGTGGGGAAAAAAACATTAAATTCTGAAAAGATTTACAGTTCACGAATAAACCTGAAAAATGAGAAATTTCACAAGGAAAAAAAAGTCACATTTTAACAATATTATGCCTCAACATGTCATTTGTACATGTGTGTTACACATGAGATTACACAAATATTTGGTAAAAGGCATACTATTCTTAAAGTGTAGGAGTTTGAAACTAAAACATGAGCAATTTCTATAATATTACATCTTGGCTTACAAAACTTACAGGTCACAGTGGATCTACAAATATGCACACCATTTATTAACAGGCAGAATATTGGTCAAATTAACCTGTTCAGGTAGTTCGGATTTGTTCAGGTTCTTCATGTTTTATTGTTAAATAGTTTGTAAATGTAAATATTTTCATAGAGTTATTTTTTCCACATCAAACCATAAAGAACACTTGTAGGTGTCATTAATATTATATTATTATTTTACTTTTGATCACATTGAACTAAAAGGAGTTCAACACCCTTGATTGTCAGTGTCTTCAGTGTTATTTTTGCACTTTACAAATTCAACCTGCGGGCCAGAAAACTTGGCCACCAGCTGCATGTTTGACACCCCTGTTCTAAACCCTCTTCTCCATCCTTTCTTCTAGACCCCCATGGCCCTTCCTTCACCATGGGCAAAGCCGTGTGGCTGCTGTGGGGTCTGGTCTTCAACAACTCTGTGCCAGTGCAAAATCCAAAAGGAACCACCAGTAAGTTCATCGTGTCTGTGTGGGCCTTCTTCGCTGTCATCTTCTTGGCCTCCTACACTGCCAACCTGGCTGCCTTCATGATCCAGGAGGAGTTTGTAGACCAAGTCACTGGGCTTTCTGACAACAAGGTAATGCAGACCCAATGTGAGGAGCCGTTGTTTAAAGTTTGTCTGGTTGAATTTTAGCTATGAAAGGAAATGAATCTGGATGACGCAATCTGCACACATTCGTAGTGACATTATTACATTGGTTTTATATGAATGCAAGTTTTTGTTTTTTTTTTTCCCTTAAAATGAGCCTTTTTTCATAGTGTGACCTGTATTATACAGGGGCAGGAAGATTTCCTCAGAAGATATGGACAGATACATAGAATAGAATAGAATAGAATAGAACAGAATAGAATGCAACTTTATTGTCATTGTTACAGAAGCAATGTTTAGTTTGAGTTCAGTTTATTTTGAATATGCAACAAAACAAAGTAAGCCTACTTTAGTTCTTGGAAATAAAACATATTGGTAAAAAGTTGAAGAACTTATACATGAAAATAAAATATGACTTCATTTGCATATTTGAAAAGTGACTGGGAGGAAGTATAACTTAGCAGCAAATTCTTAAAGAGAAAAAAAGAAAGACGTGTATAAAAACTATCAAACAAAAACTATATCAAAAATATGTTCTGAAAAATATTGAAGATATACAAAACTACAAAGAAACACTGAAATATACAAAAGGGCAACTTTACATCACAGAGAGAAGAGTTATGGCGTTAGCCTCATGGCATTATTGCTGAAGTCATTTTTTTTTTTTTTTTAGATCAGATTGATGAAAAACAAAGTAGTAGCATGCACACCTGGTGGCTGTGTGGAATCACTATGATCAAGATCTACTTCTACTTCTTGTCCTGTTCTCTTCTAGCTTGAAGTACAATCACAAAACAAACAGAACATGGCGATTCCTGACAACTGATGTAAATTAGAGCAGCCAGGGCAACTTGAAAAGACAGTTTTGCATTTTTAACCTTTTAGACGATGATGCAAGAGTGGAGCATTTTTAAGATTTCCACTCTGGAAGGTGGTTTCACTTTCTTGTGTTTTCAACCCCCCAAAATGCTGTTGCCGTCTAAACGAACGGCACATCTAATATAATATTTTGTCCATTTCACCCGAGAACATTGTTGGGTATGCATTTATTCATTTACTCCAATGCCTTGATTCCCAATGTTCTCAATCATTTCTCACCGGGAGCTGCAAAGTTTGTGATAATTGGTTCTCAAATTTTATATAAATGTTCAGGTCGGAAAAAGTGGAAATGGGTAGACTAATATTACTTTCTTTGCAGCTTTGACATTTAACACACACGTTTAAACACAACACAGTGAACAAGTTTATGGCAACATAACTAAAGACCTGCCATATGAAATTTAATAACTTTTAAAGACTTTTATAAGGTATGAAATGCAAATTTGTCAATTCAAGACATTTTAAGACCCTGTGGGAACCCTGAATAAAGGATATATACAAGATAAAGTCCATGTCCTGATTGGTGTAAAAAGCTTGAATCACATTGTACTGATAGTGGCTAATAATAAATCAAACAGAAGGACGGATAGAACCCACAGGTCAAATGTACACATTTGTTGCTACACATAATAATAATTTTGATAGTGGCTAATAATAAATCAAACAGAAGGACAGATAGAACCCACAGGTCAAATGTACACATTTGTTGCTACACATATAAATTATTTAACACATTTATTTCATTCACACATTTTCTGAATGTATTAATATTCTGCTGGACAGATGGGAGAAGCTTTGGTGGGCAGGATGTGGCCCACGACGCTACCAAGGAGAGAGCATTGGACATGATGTAGCAGGTTTTGACAACATACAGAAGGAGAGAAGGATGTGGGGGATGGGGTAAGGGGTACAGCAACTGGCAGGAGGGCGACTGAAGAAGAGCGAGAGGCCAAGATACACAAGATGGTAGGAGACAACAGGCGGACAGATATGGGCCAGGTTGATGACTGAGGTAGAAAGGAGAATGAGAAGGGTGAAAGTGAAGGAGATGGGGAAAGACAGAAGGGTTCAAGGGAGAACGGAACCAGACAAAAAGGGTAAATGGCCGTTCAGACAGATATGCTGAGCGTGGCTGGATATGAGCCATCTGTGACCAGCAGATTTTGGGGTGGAAATTATGGAGTGAGGTGCTGCTTGGTGCATTTTCTTCAGAGTAACTGTGGCCAGTCTAATTATCCTGCCTGCAAATGCCAGCTAGAAGTTTGAGCGTGGTATTGAAACACCATGTACATGTGGGTATCTTATAAATACAGCAGACTTCGACCTGGCCTCACTAAGCAACCTCAAATTCAGTAGAAAACTTTACACATTTCAGCTTTAAAATATGAAGGATTGCTTTCACATCTCCATATTGCCACGTTGAATAGATTTTCTCAATCCGTGTCAGTTTTGAAGGGTCCTCAACACCTTTCCATCAACTCCTTTGGCGTGAATAAAGTAGACTCTGTAGGCTTTGAACCGGAGTTAAAGAGGTAAAAGGTTAAATTTAGGTTGTGAACGGACCATCATCCAGACATACATGATATGGACAGAAGTATTGGGACTCATCACACTTAGAGCTGGAAGCATTTTCCATCCCCATTGCCAGTCAGTTGTTGTATTTATCATGATAAACATTAAATCAATATTTCTTTTAACCGTTTAAAACTATTTGTATCATACTATCTACATCAGGTTCTGAGACCTCTCTTATCAACAACATCTTCCCTGAAAGGAGTGATATTTTTCTTTTTTTAAAAATGGAATTAAGCATTTCCAAGTGTTTCCCTGTGGTCTACATAAACTGTAAATGCTTGGTCTAAATTCTTCATTAATTCAACTCCACAGGTCCATCTTCAACCCTATTTCTGAGTAATGACACCAGAAAGGTTGTTTTGATCGCTGGCCCTTTAAATGCACATGACCCCACAAAGTCATCAGAGATCTGTCAACCTGGAACTGAGCTTTCCTCAGGCCAAACAGATGCTGCTGACGTCTGATAACCAACATGTCAGTGTTGTTGTTGAATGACAGTTTGCTGCCAATTATAGTGACTAATACTTACAACACCCAACAGCTTCGTCATTGATTTTAGTATTTGCTAGTCTCAAGGCAGATGTCCGTCAGTTTAAAAAAAATAGTTTAACTAATAAAGACCCAAACATTAACCAGCAACCAAACTATCTACTGATCTAAAATGCTTAATACCTGTCGATCCACCAATCCTATCAATACATGTAAATAATTGATATAAAATACAGTTTGTCATCTTTTCATGGACATTCGGACATTCAGGGGCTCCATAGTTGCCGTGGAAACACGTTCATCTTCTACCACATTGATTTACCAGTAAAACCAATGGAGTTTGATAAATAACAGTAGTTTTAGACACGTTATGTTCAGTTAATGATACATTTTACTGAAAAGTCTCTTTTCTTTAGTTTTCTCTGTTTTTTGGTATAATAGCCCTCAGGCTTAATCTTAGCTTATATGAACATATATATGATCAGTAAATTTAAAAAAAAAAAAGTCACATAAAGAGATTTATTTCATAACAAATGGTGACAAATCACTTTAGAAGAGTACATGATAGGACTGGTTGTTACAAGTCCTGACCAATCTACCTTGGTTAGCTTGGTCAGGATGGTGGGGTGAGGTTGGGTAGTGATATTATGGAGCCACCAGTGTAACACATCATCAGTTCTACGCCCTGGGATATTTGGATTTTTCGGCCTTTATCACAAGACACCCTCAGTAAGGCTGGCCCACCACAAGCTGATCAAACCTGGGTGTGTGTTGCATGTTGGCTCCACATGATCATTTACCAGCCCACACTGAAATGTTAAATATAGAGAAAGAAACCATTTGGGATCTACCACACAAGTAGAACTGGGTCTTTATGGGTTAAAACAGGACCTTGGAAGTTTTAGTGTCTGGTAGCAAGCTCACAATAGTTGTATCATCTGCAAATTTAACAATATGATGGTTGGCAAAATACTATATATTGTTGTACAGTGACAAGTAAAGTGGTGAGAGAACACAGAGTTGTGGTAAAAAAAACAAACAAACTTTTTTTATGTATTGATATGAGTATTCGATCAATAGATATCACACAGTTTAGATCAGTGGATGGTTTTGGTTGAGACCCAAATATTTGGGTCTTTATGGGTTAAACACAGCAGGGAAAATCTGAAGGATAATTGCAGAAGTGGTCATAAATAATTTCAGTTGCAATCTATTCCTCAAATATGGACTTGTTAATAGATCACTAGTAGTGTATACTAGTATTATCTACAATAAAGTAAGTGTCATACCTGACTAAGCTATGAATCAGAAACAGCTCTTTTGGTACAGATGTGTTTATTCTGCTATAAAAAGCAATGCAGTTTAACCAAAACAGACCTTTAGCACAGAATATTCACACAGTTTAATCCAGATAAAAGCAGCTAGACATGTAAAAACAAACAGGGCAGTACAGTTTTTGGCAGATGGCTTGTTCTTCCTTTTGAAGCAGAAACAGCTTATCACTCATGTGAATTACATGGTCACAACTTATTTGAAGAAGTTTCTGTCTTCCATTAACTCTGTTTTGCACCACTGACTCCTTTTTGGGCAAAAAAAAAGAGAGGCAAAAACCACTTAATGTGAGCTTTCTGTGAAAATTGAGGACATTTTTATTTGCTCTTTCCATCAGTCTTTTCAGATTCACATAAACAAGCTGATGGAAACACATTTACTGAAATGCTACTTCACATTCTGGAAACATCACAGACACGGTGCCTTCACTGTCCTTATAGAAGACCTTTCAATTACTGTTATTATATGGTTAACTTAAGCTCTTCTGTTTTAATTTGCGTTAAAAGTCAACATGTCCACAATTTGCTGATTATGACAATGAGAGCTGTTTGTATTTGTTTTAATCATTTATGAAAAGGGTGTAATGAATGTTTGCAGAGCCGTTGGCAACTGTCTCCCAGACACAAGTGGAGGGCAGTCAGTGAAGGGGTGTGTAGTGTTTTAGACTTTACACTGCAGCCGTCAGGGATTTGTCGCCCTTTGTCTTTGTGTACCGGAGAGGACATGCTGCTTTGTTCACAGTAGGAGGTGTTTTTAGAATTATAACATAAGCAAATGTTGGCCTTTTTGCAGTTAGTTACAGTGACATTAAAACAGCAGAAAAATACACTTAAATATATTAACCTCATTTGGACCACTAACCAGTTTCTGTTCAACTCTCAACCAAAATCAACCAAAATCATCTATACCTGGTGATCCATTAATCCTATCAATACATGCAAATAATTGGTGTAAAATGCAGTTTGTCATCTCTTCATGGTCATCAAATATGATCCATTTGGATGTTCAGAGGCTCTGTAGTTACCATGGAAACACTGTCATCTTCTACAACATTGATTGATCAGTAAAATTCATGAAGTTTGATGAATGTCAGTGGTTGAATACACTTGTTTATACATTCAGTTAGTGATATCTTTGTTGAAAAACCCACGTTTTTGATGCAATAACCCTCAACTTCACTCTTAGCTTTTATGAGCATCTACAAGATCAGTAAATTAAATATTGAAAAATACCTGATTTCTCTGAAAAATGCAAAATACAAAGGATAATATTATAATAAATGGTGATAAAGCACTTAAGAAAGGTTAAATAGAGAGAAAAATTCATTTGGGTACTGCCATAAAGTACCACTAGGTCATTATGGGTTAACTATAAATTATCATTGTAAATGACTCTTTTCTTCAAGGTTAATTGGGTGTTGTTGCAGAATATATAGAAGATTATAACCATAATGTTATACAAAGTTTGAACAAAACGTGGCCGCACCAGGATTTAACGTAATAGTTCTGATCCTTCCAGTGGATCATTATTCACTCACTCACTCATCCTCATGCACATGGTGGGTTGAGCCAAAAATATATATACTATACTATAGTGATTAATATATTTCAGTTGCAACTAATTCTTTAACCCTGATGCAGTGAGTAGCTTCTCATTTCTTAAACGAGAAAACATATCCTGTGGTCATGGAGGCGCTGGTCCAGAAGGGACAACTTCCTCTGGTCAACTAAAGAGATACTTAAAACACAAATATTGGGTTATTCAAATCTAAAAGGTTTGCAGTAAAGCATTATGTTTGAGAATAAAATATTGTTGGAAAATAATCTCGAATGATTGTCAGTGCAGATAATTCTAAACTGTGGGTCAGTGAGCATGTGACATCATTTTTATCCAGACCTGAACCACAGTTTAGAATTTGGGATGTAATGGAAAAGGCAGCGGTCCAACTCACCATCATCACTATAAGACAATGGATAAAAATGAATGTAACTCTGCATAATTTAGGTTTTTTTTGTCTATACTGTGTATAAACATAATGAACAGTACTTCCTATAAGCATTGTTATATTTTACCGTCTGTCCCATAAGAATCATCTCAGTATGGATGCCATGATGGAATAGTGTGATCATTCATATTCACTTAAAGTACAGCAAACTGTTATTATATTTACATAGTGGGCAGGGTCACACAGATACTAGTACTGAAAATATGCAGCTTTTTATGCTATAGTGTGATAGAATTGGATGTTGTCTTTTTTGAAAGCTCTTAAACTAATTGAATAAAAAAAAAAAAAAACGGGTGAATCTGATTGAAGATAATGAAGATGCACACCTCTGTCATTCACAGTATGGTTTATTGGATTTGTAGTGTCTGTCTAAAATGTGAATCTAACATAATAACACACATATACATTTATAAAGTAATATATACTATAAATATATAGATATATAGGATAAGATGAGACTTTCTTTAGCTCAATGTGGGATAAGCAGCGGCAGCAACAACAAGCACGTGCAGAGAAAAAGAAAAAAAAACCCTGAATTAACTGAAAAAAGAAAATATGAAGACAAAAATAAGAAATATGGTATTTATACAAGGAAATAATTAAAATTAAAAAAAAAAAATCTATAGCTGTAAACATTTATATACCTACAGTACATATACATCCTAAACCACTCTGTTAAAACACAATTAGAACAAGCAGTGTGTGCAATATATATTATAGAAATATTATCATTATGATACTACATGAATACCAGTTAACCTCTTTAAGGATGTGCAGACTTGGATGTGAAATCTGGACCCAGTTACGGTGAATTAGTGATGGAGACTCCTGGGACACAAAAACACAAAGACACAGCGAGGCCTAGAAAAAGGAGTCCTTTTGCTTATGTAACACCAGAACTTGCATAAGAAGCAAATGGAGAGGCTAACAGGGCTAGCACAAAAGGACTGAAAATGAAAAACTCCAACAAAGATATGGGATTAAATAAAACACACAGCTGGAAATGGGACTTGTTGAGCTAAATATACACATGGGCATGCCACTTATATTTGCAGACTGATAGAGCAACATATTTTTTTAGTGCAAAATGAGTTTTTTATGCTTGTGGAAATAACTCGGTGGGTATTTTTAGATCTGTGTGTGAATTGTTTGTGTGGCTGCTGATCGTGGCCGTGCAGCGGAGCAGCCAGCGCTCTCATTTCCACCTGAGACGCAAACCCTCCTCTGCTTCTGCTCTCCCATTTTCTCATCAACTCTGCATCAAGCTTTCATTAGCAGCAGCTGGTGCAGTTCTCAAAAGCCCATCACTGGTAATTATCCAGCAAGAGCAAGACCGTATTCCCTATCTCCATTTTTTCCCAATCGGTCTGGAGACTGGAACCAGTAACCCCCTGGTGTCCGTTTTAGTCAACACCCATACTTCCTCAAACTTACTACCCTCTGGATGCCTTCATGGGATAAATGCACAAAAAAGTGCTATAAAATCATCACTCATTAATATTATTTTTTGGCTTTTTTCCTATAACTCTGAAACTAACTCAAAACTACCAAACATTTAATCGTTTTGAAGATTTCAAACCTATTAAATGTCAGTATTTTTTGACATATCCAAGACTCTGATCACCACTCATACCACATACTATTTATTATATGGAAAGTAGTAAATTTGATGTAAAATTATTTAATAATAAAGTAATTTCAATTAAGTTTGAAGTTGTATGAGAGATTTATGCAATAAATTAATAAATAAACATATAAATAAATAAATTCAATCTTTTCTGGAAATTATTCTCTTCAAATCTCAACATTGCCTCCACAGTCCTCATGGTACTGCTCCATATTCTGTTTGCTTTTCCATCCACAAGCTCCCAGAGGATGGACAGAATGCTCCATCTGCATACGTAGGGTATACGTATTTAACATAGAACATAAGGGATCAGCCCTATGTTCCCCAGTGTTTGCCAGTACTCTAACCTTTAGCCTAACTCCTGCATAAATGGGCTTTTACATGTCTTTATACTCTGTTGATGCATTTTGCACCATTTGGACACCTTCTTGGAAAAAATGACAAAAACTGCTATAAAATCATCAAGGAGCGAATGTAATTTGGTGAAAAACTACTGACATGTTTACGACAGCTACCCTTCTTAATATCAACAGGAGTAATACTGCGTCTTTCATTGCTATGTTTGTTATGATTGACTGTCTTCTACTTTTTCTCTCAAAGCATTTTGCTCTTCTGTGTGGTGTTCGGGCATTATGCAAATTAAGAGTGGTGCCCTCTGGTAGATTGACAAGCGCTCATTCCAATGCAATGGATGCATGGAAATATGAAGGAAATGACACTTGACAATGTTTGAAATGGGCATACCCATTTACATACTTAAAGTGAGCATAAATTAACCTTAACCTATAAAGATCTAGTGCTAATTTTGCGGTAGTTCCAAACTCCTTTTTTCTCTTAACTTTTCTTAACTGATTGATGAACATTTATTATAATATTATCTTATGTATTTTGCATTTTTTTCGGTGAAAATCAGGTGTTTTCGCACATTTAATTCACTGATCATGTAGATGTTCATGAAAGCTCAGAAGGGAAATAATATCAGAAATGGGGAAAGCTGAAGACAAAGTGACTTTTTCAGCAAAGATTTCATTGAGTGAATATAAACCAAGTATTTCCATTCACTATCAGCTGTCTAACTTCATGGGTTTTACTGATGAATCAATGTTGTAGAAGATGACAGTGTTTCTACATTCACTACGGAGCCTCTGAACGTCCAAATCGGTCATATCTAATGACTATGAAAAGATGACAAACTGTATTTTGCACCAATTATTTCCATGTATTGATAGGATTAGTGGATCAACAGGAAATAAAACAATTTAGATCAGTAGATGGGTTAGGTCGGTGGTGGATGTTTGGGTCTTTATGGGTTAGGAGTAAAGGACACTGGAAATTTCCTTGCAAAAAATTGATGTCATAAGCTGCAACACAGCCGAAATGATCCCAAAAAAAAAGTTAAGAAAATACATAAATGTGCATTAAAAAAACTGGAAGACGGCAGAAGGGTTAAAAAAGAAAGGAAGGATGAGGAAGGAGGTGGGAGCGATAAGACGAAGGACTGCGTGAGAAGCGAGTGTCTCCTGAAGGCTTTTGCTTGTGACACTGACAAACACGCAGCATGACATAACCGCTAACACATGTACGCATGCACAGCTGAGTTTGTCTTCCCAGCATGCCCTTACTCTGACCTGACTACTCAGTATACAGTAGATGGATATGTGGAGGTGCATACAATGTACTGTACACATATGTATTATTCAAACACATTTATAAGTAATGTGTATAACTAGCAAACAAGTCTAAAACAGATCATTTTCAAGTATAGAATCACGACACCAAAGTTAATAGTACAGTGATGAAAACCTTCATTCGCTGCCTATAGAGTGCGTTACTCATGTGCTGTATAAATATGTGAAAGCCAAGTAAAACAGACATGTAGATATAAAAAAATGTCATGGGATATTACTTGCAGGAGTGCTGTAATAATACGCAGCGAAGCAACTCCTGAGCACTCCACACATATGGTTAGAGAGCAGCTCGCGGTGTTCACTTCTAATTGATAGGGTTCGCCTGTTTCCGGCACTGAGGGCAGATTGTTACCGTCGAGCTTCAGGGTAGGTTGTTACAACAGAAAGAAGCGTGCTACTACAAAACCCTTGACCTGTATGCTGACTAGATTATACCTGAGAGACGACAGGAAAGGGGGGAAGGAGGTGGAGAGACGCAAAGGGAGGCTTTCAGGAAGAGCGAATATCAGAGAGAGGGGTTAAAAATAAAGAAACATAACAGGCCTATTACACTGAAGATCTGTCTGTAGAACCTAGCGTTTGTGATCAAAAATACAATAAATGGAATAAATAAATGATGTAAATGTGGAAAAAGAAGCACGAGACAGAAGTGAGAATTAAAAGAGAAGGTTTAGGGTGAGAGTCGGTGGATTATCAAGCATTTTAGTTCTGCTTTGTTGTTTTATGTATTACTACATTCTCTTTTCTAGGGGTGGGTGTTGCCAACAACCTCGCAATACGATACTTATCCCAATACAGGGGTCACAATACGATACGTATCGCAATGTATGTGCATTCTGGTACATGGTATTCAATGCAATATGCATCCCGATATTTTAGGCCTATATATATATA
>JAPSES010000069.1:2460012-2475659 GCA_029822895.1 Maxillicosta whitleyi | reverse complement strand
TTTTTACTTTTTTAACATTTTAAAGAAAACAGACAAACATATACCCAAATGTTACTTTTTTTTTTTTTAAATTTCGCTGTAGAGCAACAATTCCACTGTAGTCCAATTAAAACACTGCATTAAGACCATGGCTGTAGTGCAAAAATAAAGGTGGCTTTTGATAAACTTAAAACATGCAGAGTCAGATGCTGTTTCAGAAACTTGATAAACTAATTGTTTGTGGCATGTGACATATCAATACTGACGCCTCTGTATCAATACACGTATCACGAAGAGGCCTGCAACGATGTATCCCAGCATCGATATTTTGAACACACCCCTACTCTTTTCCACCTTACACACAGTAGCTCAACCTACAGTAACTGGCTACTTTTATTAGGTACACATTGCCTGGTCTCCTGAATAAAGTGGACACTGTGTTTATATACTGAGGTTAAAAATAAAGAAACATAACTGGCCTCTTACACTGAATATCTGTCTGTAGCTTCACCAATGTTTTAGAGTGTATGTGATCATATACTATTGAATACAATAGATGGAATAAATACGTAATATAAATTTTGAAAAAGAGACCCAAGACAGAAGTGGGAATTAAAAGAGAATGTTAAGGGTGAGAGTATGTGAATTATAAAGTATGTTTGTTCTGCTTTGTGGAAATAGATATTAGTACATACTCTTTTCCACCTTACACACAGTAGCTGAACCTACACTTTTGTTAAGTACACCTTAACTGGTGTACCTAATAAAGTGGACAGTGTGTGTGTGTGTGTGTATACTGCTGCTCTTGCTAATTTGCTTCAAGGTTTGTCATGTGCATTCATTGCATTTGTGTACATGGGTTGCTGTTTCAGTTGCTGTTGCTTTTCTAACAGCTCGAACCAGTCTGGACATTCTTCTCTGACCTCTGGCATTAACAAGGCACTTTCACCCAGAGCACAACTGCTGTTCACTGGATATTTTCACTTTTTCCAACCATTCTCATCTCTAGAGATGGTTGTGTGTGAAAATCCCAGTAGATGCACACTTTCTGAAATAGTTAGACTGTCTGGCATCAATACCCAAGTCACTTAAACCACTTGTCTTCCCCATTCTGATGCTCGAGTTGTCCTCAGCAGATCGTCATGGCTATGTCTGCATGGCTAAATACATGGAGTTGATGCTGTGTGATTGGCATTGAAAATATTTGCTTTTACATGTGAGTTAACAGATGTACCTAATAAAGTGGCCATTGAATTGTGACGTCTGTACATTGATGTATGTTACTTGTACAATAGTATTTATTTAGTATCACAAACATGCATTCCTTGAATATACAGAATGAATATAGAATTTTCTAATATAAGTGATCATACTTGTGGTAGATATACATCTTCTGGTAGGTTTCATATACAGTATAGATACAATTTTCATTCATCAAAATGCATGTACAAATTTTGCATTTACATATGAATATATCATATACATATATTTATGTTGGCATCTGGATTGTGTAAGCGCTGAATGAACTTACAGGCAACTAATTACATTAATTTGCCTTTACTGATGAGTAATGAATGGGAATTTTTAGTGTGGGGAAGTAAATAATTATTGTCTAAATAAAAACCGGGACATTTTTATTCAGATTCAACCTCTGGAAATTACACTTTTTTGTCATCACAGATTGCCTATCGTCTTTCTAATATTTCCCCTTTTTGTCTTTTATTCTTTTGTCCTTTTCCACAGTTCCAAAACCCGTATGCCTACTCGCCTCCTTTCCGCTTTGGGACGGTTCCAAACGGATCCACAGAGCGAAACATCAGGAAGAACTATCCTGCTATGCACCAGTACATGGTGAAATATCATCAAACCGGGGTCCAGGATGCACTTGTCAGTCTGAAAACAGGGTAAGCACTCACTTCCACTAAGCTGTGGTCAAATAAATGGACTGCACTTATATATAAATACTGTATAAGGAGTGAGTAATAAGTAAACAGATTTACATGAAGAGCTGTATTGTGTGACTGTTCACCCACACCTGTACATGTGTAGGTCTGTGCTGTCTATAGTGTGTGCGACAGCTCCTGTGAGACTGGGGATGAATGGCCTTCCTCATTGGGAGCAGCAGGAGCTATTTTTAGTTGTGGTCTCTATAATGGGGAATAGGTGGTTTGGAGGTGGTGGGGGTGTACGTGGGAGTGAAGGGGTGTTTGGGTGTCAGGAAGCTAACCAAGGACACATCGAAAGAGTGGATCAATTTAAGAGAGTTGGTCGGATAGAAAAGTGGAGGTAAAGACAACAGGGAGGAAGAGGAAGGAGAAAAGGCGGTGGGGTGACTCTCATCACATCATCACATGGGAGAAAAGAGGAAAAGGGGTGGGGGGTGTAACCAAGGGCAAAATGTCTGATTGGAGGAAGAGAAGGAAGGGTGGCAAGGGCCAAGAGATGGAATGAAAAAGGCAGGGCAAAAGAAAAAAGACGGGAGGGGAAAATGTGGGAAAGACTAGAGGGGAGATGAGGTACAGGAAAGACAAGGGAGATTGGGAATCAAGGAATGGAAGGATGGAAAAGAGAAACTAGCACGCGGAGGTAAAGGACGAAAAGGTTGATGAGGTGATATAACAAGAAACCATTTGAGATTGGTTAATGGTTCCGGCGCTGGATCCAATCAGAGTTCTCCACTTGAAGGACATGCGGCCCCGTGGGATGGGAGGGGAGCTGAAAGAAAGAGGATAAAACATAAGCAACAAATATATGATTCATGATTTTTTTATGTCTCCGAGTTTATTCCCTCATCCATAAGAGGACTGGATGTAAACAGAGCTTAAACCACTCCTTAAGTCACTGTCGTCTCTGGGGTCATGTTGAACACATACATATGTAAACACACGTTCTTTCCATTTACGGTCACAAATCTAATGCTTAGAAGTAAAAACACACGCTTGCACGTATTTGTAGAAACCCGCTGCAGGTGTGTGCACGCAGTAATACCCTCATTGATAATTCTATTCTGTGGTATTAGCAGATGAGCAACACTGCGGCGTTCAGCTGTTTGGGGCTCGATGGCTGGATTAGCTCTGATCACACATAATGCTGACAGGCTTAATGCGCCAAATCTGTTACAGCCACAAGAACCTAAACTATGCACAGGGGGGCTGAACTGATTGGATTAAAATTTGGGGTAGAAATCATTCTCAGAACCTGCAAATTTTACAATTATTTCAACTTCATTCAGAAACATATTTTTTGTCGCTGAAATATATGCAATGGCTGCTCTTATGTTTGGAACAAAAATATCACAGACAGTGAATTTTGTCAAAGCCTGTTTATTTACTTTGAGTCGACACAATGATATTAGTTCAGGGGTGTCCAATCCTGGTCCTTAAGGGTCGGTATCGTGCATGTTTTAGTTGTTTCCCTCTTCTAGCACACGTGACAGTTGTTATCGGGCTTCTGCAGAACTTGATGATAGGCTTATCATTTTAATCAAGGTGTGCTGGAAGAGGGATACATCTTAAACTGTGGTTCTCAAATCCGGTCCTCAAGTACCCCTATCCTGCATGTTTTAGAGGTTTCCCGCTTCCATCACACCTGGTTCAATTAATGATCAGCTCATCACCAGGCTCTGCAGGAGCCTGATAATGATGTAATGGCTTCCAGGTGTGATGGAAGAGGGGAATCTCTAAAACATCTAAAACCAATTAAACATGAATGACAAAAAATTAAATAAACATGTAGATGACCACTTCCACACACTTATTGCATCAAAAGATTAATCATGGGACTCCATGTCTTTGTAAATACCTCTGACTGAATTCTAAGTACATAAGTAATCTGTTACATCTGGTCGATTTTCCTCACTTTCTCAATCCAAATGTTTTATGTGGGAGGTTCAGGTTTCAACCACTTGAATTTAATGGCTGTTATTAATACATTTTGAAATGGGTATGTTTTGGTTATTTCCCTCTAAACCTTGTGGGATTACACCTACAATAGCCAACTTTAAATCTTTAGGAAAAAATTGGCTGAAAACTGTTGACGGTGACAAATATATCATCCCAGAAAGGTCTGAAATTAGGACACTTCCAGAATATTTGGGTGTGGTTCCCCAAGTGAGCCCCACCAACAGGTATTTGGGTTCAGGGGGTTCATTTTTGAAAATACTCCGGTGTCATTGTTTTCTTTTTTGTTATAAAAATACAATTTATTACTCATCAAATACAATACAATAAAATACAATTATGACTTTATCATCATAATATGTTTTACTCTTTTCAGGAAAAAAAACATATCAATATGATCATAATATACATTAATTTCTCTTAGGTAAATAATGACTTTCAATACTCAGTATTGGACTAATCCTCCATCATGTATTATATTATCAGCAGTAGGGATGGGAATTAATAAGAATCAGCAATTACTGTTCCATGATTGCTATCACTTATTGATTGGATTCCCTATTGATTGTCACTGGATTATGGGATGAACTATAGTATAAGTGGCTTTGTTTGCATTAACTCTGTGATGTCGAATCTGCAATGTTTGCAGTTTGCATTCGATTTGAACAAAACGTATGTAGGGTTATAAAGAGGTTATAATGGTGTAGTTAAAGGAGTGTTTGATCTACCATCTACCTGCTGCAGCCTCCGTGCCTCGGCGTCATTTAAATGTAATTATAAGACATGGATATTATTATAAAGATTAATTAAAATAAGCTGACACAGTAAAATGGATCTAACATTATCCAGAGCAGGGGTTCCAAACCTTTTTTGAGCAAAGGCCGACTAACGGCATCATGAGCCTCTTTCCCAGGAGAGAGTGTCTGAGCCCCCTCCTCAATACAGACAAAGCCTCGTGCCCACTCTGGGATCTAAGAACCACTGATCTATAAAACCCAAAGGAGTTTAATGTTACAGCTAAAACAGAGGATGCTTTGTTGTCGGCTCTACCTCAAGAGTCACTGCCCCCTTTACTAAATAACCAATCGAAGTAACCTTACATTCTTGCAGTTTAATTGCATGCTGTGGTTAAATGTTTGTGCATGTTGGAGATACTTCCACTCTTGATTGTTATGGAAGATCTGCAATTGTTTCAAACTGCCCTAGTGCCATCTTCACTGGTGAGATATTATATTAGAAATTAGAGCTCTTCTGAACCAAAGTACAGAAACTATGTGATGATTATCTCCAGTCACCAGGGTGATAATCTGTAACCTATTACATTCTATCAGGTTTTGCTGAAGGTATTTTCTTAAGACCCCCCCATTAGTTTTTACAGCAGTATTCCTGGAGTCCACACAAGACATATAAACATACAAATAATTCACAATAACTGGAAAAAAGGCAGTATTTATCTCATACATTATTTAATATAATATCGCAAACAAAAAAAATAAATAAATAAACAAACCAAGATGTTGAAACATTTCATAATTTTTAGTAGCCAATAATAGAGACCTGCACTAAATCATTCATAGGTGTGAATGTGTGTGTAACTGGTTGGTTTTGTCTGTATATGTGAGTCCTGTGACGGACTGGTGACACATCAGGGATAGGCTCTACTGTCCTCATGAGCCTCTCAAGGTTTAACCCATATATATTTAATACATGTAAATAATTGGTCTTTTCATGGTCATCAGATATGGCTCATTTGGACGTTCAGAGGTTCTGTAGTTACCATGGAAACACCGTCATCTTCTATAATATTGATTCACTGGTAAAAGGAGTTTGATAAATAACAGTGGATGGAAGCACTTGTTTTATATTCAGTGAATGATATGGGTTTTTTTTTTACTGAAAAAGTCGCCTTTTCTTCAGTTTTGGATAAAATAACCCTTAATCTGAGCTTTTATGAGCATCTACATATTCACTGAATTAAATATAAGAAAATACCTGATTTTTATAGTAAAAATGCAAAATGCAGAGAATAATAGTATAATAAATGTTGATAAATCATTTAAGAAAGGTTAAATAGTAAGAAAAGAAAATTGGGGAAATGTCACAAAAGTAACACTGGGCCTTTATGGGTTAAGTGATTTAAAAAATGAATAACCATTAATAAATAAAGTAACATAAGAGCAGACTGATGACATTCCAAAGTTTTAAAGCTTTATGCTAACTTTAAAGTATCCGTAAAGCCTTTAAACTGGATCAGTTACTTGCTTTTTCTCTTTGATAACCTGCACACATCACCACACAGCCACATCTGCACAATCACACACACCACCACACACCCCTGGTCCCTGACATGTTTGGACACACAGTCTGCGTGAGGATGGAGCCAGTGCTGGGTTAAGCTAATTACACAGCTAAACTATCGGCTGTGAGCCTCCGTTAGAGGGCTGGATCTGACATTCAGCAAATGCCAGCCAGTCACTGCGCTATTAGGAGGGCTGTCTGTGTGTGTACTGTATGTGTGTAGCGGGCGTATGTGTGTGCGTCAGTTCATGCACGCACCGAGAGTGAGAGAGCAGCAGTTAGTGATGGCATCAGTTACACTGAAAATGTCAGTCTGAGTCTGGGATCTTTTACGTTCCGCTTCGCAACCTGCCTGTTTGTATGTGTTTTATGTGTGTGTGTGTGTACGGACAAAGGCAGACCGTGCACATATTTGCGTCTGTTTGTTAAGTTTGCTTGGGTCGTCCATGCGCCTCCGAGGTCCTGTCATCAGTGAAGCGTTACTGTATTGAACCACAGCCACTCCCCACTCTGTGTGTTTGGTTACGCTTGGATTGCAGTCCTATTGGAGATGATTTAACACTTCTGAATTGATCCACACACAACACATAGTGATACATAAGCCTCTCCTCTGCCTGTTGTCTACGCCGTACACTCCTCCATTTGGAAATCTGAAACCCCTCATGCTTCGTTTACATCCCCTCTCTTCTCTGTTTTGTTCTCTTTCAGTAAACTGGACGCCTTCATCTATGACGCCGCGGTGTTGAACTACATGGCCGGCAGAGACGAGGGATGTAAGCTGGTGACCATTGGCAGCGGGTAACTCCAACTATCACTATTACAATGTGTTTTCAGCGTGGATTGTTTTTACTTCATGGCAGTAGCGCATGATGCTAGAGAGCGCAAGGTGATATGACCATAGCAACAATGAATGTGGGCGGAGCCAAATGTTTATAATAATGGATTGGATTTCTATAGGGCTTGATCCATTAATATAAACATTTTCATTCACTCTCTGGTGGTGGTAAACTACATTGGTAGCCACAGCCGGCGGAAAGAAGGGCTCTCCTGACCACTAAGGTGGGTGAAGTATCTTGCCCAAGGACACAACGGCACATGACGAGGACAGAGCGGGATTCAAACCACCAACCCTTCAGTTATTGAATGACCTGCGCTATCTCATAAAGCCTCTGATTGTACACTCAAGGGGTTTCAAATCACACAATCAGATTTTTTCTATTTTCCAGGACCAATTTAAGATGTAATAAAATAACAGGATACAATTTGTCCATGATACATCCCAACATTTTTGTTCATATAATTTATAAACATCAGTATTTCCTTAAAGCTGCATATGACGTTCATCACCTATTTTTCATCACATCTGTAAAACCTGAGGGATAGCCTAAGTATCACAAGTCCATTAGTCTTTCCGCGATTACACACCTGACTCACTCCCCTCACGGTGAACAACCTCGAAGTGTACTCCATCACAAGCAATCCATTTGTTTACATACCAAACCCAAACCCAACTGTCACTCCGGCTTTTTTCAGAATTCCACACACTCGCAGTATGGCCGCAGCAGCAACGACAAACACGGAAATGGCTTCATTGCTTCATTACTTCTTGCTGCTGCAGCTGTGTGGAATCGAAAAGGCCCAAGCGACGGTTTGGTTTAGGTTTCCGTTTTGTGTGTAAACAAATTAATTGCATGTGATGGAGTGCACTTTACAGTTGTTTACCATGAGGGAGGTGATTCAGGTGCGGAATCGCGGAAACAGATTTGTGATACTTAGGCTATCATTCGGGTTTTACTGATTTGATGAAGAATTGGTGACTAACATCATATGCACACTTTAAAGTTTAATGGGATTTTTTTCTGATGTGAACAAAGTGGATGGTTAGTTGTAATAGAAGGTGTTTTGGAAGTAAAGGTAACAGTTTAAACCAAATTAACCAGTACTGTGATATTTATCAAAAAATAAAACTATATTATGACATTTGTCTTTATAGTCCCAGACCCTTGTTAGAAAAGAAACACCTGGATTCCATCTGTCCCAATACTTTTGTCAGTGTCGTGTATGACTTGGGCAATTATGCTATGAAGCTAACAAAATTACAAAACCAGTGGATGGTCTTCAGGCCCCGAGTCCCTCCTGGTGCAGATGTGTTGGGATGCCCAGGCTTGTCGTGGGGGCCAATGGTCGTCGCTGTCTGGAACCTGTCCCGGAGATGCTGCAGGCGGATATGCCCGTCGTGGTTGTGGGTTTTAACACATGGTTGACCAGGGGGAGGATGGTCTCTTTTTGTTCCATTGGCTACATAGCACTGCTGAAGTTGGACCACTGTGATGTGATGGACATTCAGAGTCCTGGTGACCTGTTTGGTGATTTGTCCTGCCTCCTGTACCAGGTTTGGTAAAGATGTGGTCATTTGAATGCACTTGGATGACAGTAATCTGACTACTTCTCCACAGTTATTGTTTTTAGATTACGCTCAAAAACTAACGAAGCGTGATGCAACTTCTGCTGTTGAAAATCTACACCCTGTCTTTACTCACTATGAGAGTACTGACAAATTGGTCACCAAAAAAAACTTATCTTTTTTAAAGTTCAAAATTGAGTATTCCATTTTTTAAATCCCTTGGCTGTAGTTTGACTTAAGTCCACCTGTATTTTAGACAGATATGTAAAACTTGGTGACTCACAGGATTTTAGCTCTTGTATCTCACATGGCAAACTGGCAAACTAACTGCTTGACCACCCATCAAATGCAATTACATGGTCTTCTATGACTTTACCTGTGCAGTTACACAGCAGTAGTAAAGTAGTGTTTGGTCACATACTATGTTAAACTAAAGTCCCTTTATAAAACACAGATGTGGAGAAGACTAAATGGAAGCTCAATAGGCTGAACAGGATTCAATTTGTTTCCTAGATGGGTCAGAAAACATGAACAGAAAGTTTTTTGTAGAAGAGGTAAGTACGTGTGTTTGAAACATTTGAGATGCAGGCAAGTACAAATTTTGGATTCTTTACATTAAAATTGACTGGTGACCAGTTCTTTCACTTACATTTTTTTTATTTATTTTTTATTTTTTTATGGAATGTTTATTGTTTTGCTGCTGGTAGCTCTGAAGTCATGTGACTGGTGTAATTAATTTTTAGCCTGATTTTAGTCACCTTTGTCACCTGCATTTGTGCTTCAAAACCATAAAATTGGTTTTCATTCATGAAGATTATCTTGCAGAACCTGAAAGCATTATAACTTTTTATTTTAAATTTTTTTTAAAAAACCCAAATATCCAAAATACATCGGCACTGTCTTATTTTAAAGAAAAATAAAGTGTATAGTAGTGTAAAGTCCAAAATCTGGATACGTAAACTAGTTAATACTTTTCAACCCGAGACACTAGCTAAAGAATTAACGGTTCAAATATTTGTTTAAAGGTTGAAATGTTTCTCTTGTGTTTTTGCGTGCACTCGTGTTCAGGTACATCTTCGCCACCACCGGCTACGGCATCGCTCTGCAGAAGGGCTCTTACTGGAAGCGACAGGTGGACCTGGCCATCCTGGCCATCATCGGAGACGGTGAGAAACACAATCGCACAGTGTTCTCGCATACAAATCCAAAGCTCAGAGAACATGCATGAAGCCAAAAGGTTACCTCGTTCCTATGCCAGCGCTTGTAATTCATTCCCATGTACACACTCTCACACATAGACACACACTCCTCTGTAGTGCCTTGTCTGCTGACAGCACACAGGGAAAGCAGTGAAGTATAAATAGTTCTTTGATGTTATTCTGGACACAAAAGGCTGCTCTAAACAGAGAGCAGAGTGTGTAACTTATTCTAATATATTCCTCTCTGGAGCACTAGATCCTTGTGTGTGTGTGTAGGCATTACTCTATCTGAATCACCACATTCCTTTCTTACAGTAGCCTCAGAAGTTCTTACATAAACAATTTACTAGTGCAAAACAGAGAGAAAGCGAGACAGCTTGAGCTTTTAGTGACGGATTCATTTACATTTTACATCCAAACCATTTTGCTGATGCAAGTGTCCGCAGCCACTCACATTAAGTGCACTGAAGTTGATTAAATGAACATTGGTGTCACAACAATCCCCTCTTACTGAGTCTTATCAGGGCTGCAGAGCGTGCAGGACACACTCCATCATATTTCATGGCTGGATAATTTTTGACAAAATCAGGCTTATTGTTTTTTTGTTTTTTTTTATTTTGCATTGTCTTTATTATTTATCCCATCCTGCCTTTAAGATATGCAATCTTTTCATCATGATAATTACTTTTAGCGCTGTTCTTCTTGCTTACTTGTCTGGAAAAATAATCTGAAACTCCCGAAGAAGAGGAAGAAGAAGAGGAGGAGCGAGAAGGACGTAAAAGAATCCAAAAGCTAGAGCGAGGAAAACAGATCCTGGGAGAAATTGTTAAGCGAGACGGGTAAACACAAGGCAGCGTTGCAACGTCCAGAGGGAGAGGTCAAAGAGAGGACGAGGCAGGGAGCATGGGATGAGAGGAAGACGACAAAAGAGTGTGTGTCAAGGTAGAGAGGGAAAGAGGGATGGGGAGTGAGAGGAGGGCAGGTCTGTGATAGATGACAGTGACTCTGTGTCTTGGCAGATGCTACTTGATCAGATAGACACAATGTGGGTGGAGAGCATATGGCTTTTCACGGACAGAGAGAGACGAGGTACAGAAACGACATGTTTGTGGAAGTGTGGACAAAGGCAGCGGAGGAGAAAGCAGTCAAATCCTTTGCTTAAACCTGCAAGTGGAAAAAAAAATCAAGCCTCTAGCCTTTTAACCCTTTATAGGGTACTCCGTAAATACTCTGAAATTCAAAATTGTAGAAAATCAGGGTTCATGAAATTACCATATTTTGTTCCTTATTATTACATTAATTACATTACATTGGGCTGACGCTTTTATCCAAAGTGACTTACAAGGTATAGGCATGTATAGCGTAAAGGGTCTTGCCCAAGAGCCCCCCTGGGAATCAAACTGGCAGCCTTCCACACCAAAGTCAGTGGTGTAAACCACTAAGCTATCCAGTCGCTACTTATCCTTAAGGGGTAAAGAAAATATCCAACAAATAAACATAAAAATGCAAGAAAACACGTGTAAAGGGAAAGGAACATGTATTTTAGAACATTACATCAGTGCTGATCCACACATCTGTCCACATCCACATGATCCCTTTGAACATCATTCCTTACATTAGTACCATTACTACATGGTACCGAACAAAGCAGATCCACTCACTGTTCATACACAGGTGGACCTTACAGACCCTGTAGACCACATTGGATTGTTGACTCACTGTAACTGTACCCATCACTGTCTTGTAATGTATGCGTAAATTACCCCAAATAGTCACTTGCCCAATAAAAGGTTAAGCCTGGAGGGAAGGCTGTAGTTCCATCTGTGTTGCCATGGTAATGCTATGCAACACTTGTAGTAAAATACACATTCTGCACATGCACATGACCAGAGAAACAGTAGCTAAAAACTCACCAAAATAGAACACAAGCGCTTAAATAGGCAAATATCAAAAACAAGCTAACAGTCCGAGACCACTGTATGTCATGAATAATTTAATATGTGACTAACTTTGCAGCGCTAAGCTGACATGTAGCAGATCCAACAGTGTAAGTATTATTTCTCTACCGCTACAGCTCACTGAACAAGCTTATTTAGAGCAAAACTAGCTATCACATAATGACGCAATAATTACAGACTTTTTCAGCCTACGTTGGTTTTATGTGAATTAATTTTTTGCCCTTGGCTAATTCATTTTTATGTGTTCCATTGAAATTATTCTGAAAATATAGGGCCCCAGCATTTAACAGTTAATATACGTCGGTTTTGTTTTGTTTTATTTTGTGCCAACTTTCTCCTCTTGGTCCAAATCAAAAGACTAAATATGAAAATAAATGAACCTGACATTGTTTAACACCATTATGGAAATGTAAAGATGCTTTTCTAGTATCCGGCAGTAGTGTCACACCCAGGTCGGACGTGTCAGTGATTTGTAACTACAGCTGTCAGTCACCACGTTTGCCCACCCTACCTGTCTGAAATACCTGTGATGAGACAGCATTGAGGCAGAAAACACAGGCAAGGACTAGATGCAGACCACTTGAATCACAATATCAGGAAAGGTAATCGCGAATTAGGATTTACGACAGGAATTATGACAGTGGTGTGGAGATTAGCATTTCCTTTTCATAACTAGAAGCATTAATGTTTGCTTTCCAGTCTAAGTTAGGCTTCTGTGTTGAGTGTCCCTGTTCTCTCCATACGATACAGGTTTCTTCCAGGTCATTCGGTTCCCCCACCATCAGGTAGATTTAAGTTAATTTTCCTATAAGTGTCCTCAACCACAGTGCTGATGAAGAGCTGGAGTTGGTCCTTGAGTGCTCTCAATGGCAACTGATGTGCTAATGCTAATGTGTATTCTGATGGGTAAATGAAAAGAAAATGCAGAGACCAAATTTCCATATGGAGATAATAAAATTTATTAACCTTTAACCTGTAAAAAAAAAAAAAAAAACTATTAAGTACTGCATCTCTAATTAAGAGCACAATAAAGCAAAGTGCTGCATGAAAAATCCTATATGATGTCTTAGTGTTAATAGCTAAACACATAAAGGTTGAACTATGAGTCCTGGTTTGATCCCTCCGACTAATGTATTACCACATATGATAACATCAGATTGTTAATACTGAATCATTAGAGCCTGTTAGTGTTGAAACTGTTGGAAGTGCAGCTGGTCTGATCTACTTTCTATTCAGTTTTATGTTTAGGGATGGATAGAAAAGAAGAAAACATTTTCTAAAATACGAATGTGTTTACAGCATTTTTTTTTCTCTAACCTTTGATTTTTTATGAGATACTAGATGATTTGTGCTATTATTGAAGTGAAACCCTTTAAGAAGTGTACAGGGAAATATAATGATTAGGTAGAGCTGTTTACCACGAATAGACATTTGAAGTGTGAGCCTGGTACACTCGTTTTTGCAAGACGATTGAATACCTTTTTTTATGTTACGAGTGTGTGAAACCTTCAACTCAACAGTAGGTGGTATCTAAACTTATCATGTAAATGTAATGGTGTAGAAATTGAATTATTTCCTTCTAAAATTCAGTGGATGGAAAGTGTAAAATACTATAAAATAGAATGTATGTACAATGACCTAAACACTGAGAGTTAACCCATAAAGACCCAAACATCCAAAAATATCTACTGATGTAAATGTTTAATGCCTGTTTATCCTATCAATATATGTCAATAATTGCTGTAAAATATGTAAAATACAGTTTGTCATCTTTTCATGGTTATCATATATGACACATTTGGATGCTCCGTAGTTACCGTGGAAACACTCATTTTCTACAACATTGGTTTACCACTAAAACCCATGTAGTTTGATAAATGATAGTGGAAGGAGGCACTTGCGTCAGATTCAGTTAATGATATATTTGCTGGAAAAGTCACTTTTTTCTCAGCTTCAGTCAAATTTTTAAAATAAAAATCTACATGATCAGTGTCTTAAATAACAGAAAATACCTGATTTTCCCCGAAAAGTTGCAAAATATGAAGGATAATGTTATAATAAATGCTGATTAATCAATTCAAAAGTGTTAAATAGAGGGGAAAAAATGTTTGGTAATTTCCATAAAAGTAGCATTGAGTCTTTATGGGTTAAGTGAAGGTCATTTTGATTAGATTTTTTTCAAAGTACTTCACATCACATCCTGGTATAATGTTGTGTTGTGTACAGTACTTGTTTTAATCTCAAAGCTGCAGCAGTATCCCAAGTTCATACATTTTAGAGAGTTAATATAATGTATCAGATCTAACTCGGAGCCAAGAGCACTTAGGGCCCAACTATTAATAAGGAAATGTTTCTGAGTGCTGACAAACATCCTGAACAAACTTAAATTAAATGCATGTGCTGAACTGGAGTGGTTTCCTTCTCCTGTTTGAAGTTTATTATGATAGAAGTACAAAAGTGTTTGCCACTGCGCTCATAGCTACAGTAATATTTCTTTAAGTTCTCTGTGGTTTCAAGTTATTTTCTTGAAAGTGCAGATGAAATTGCAGATGGTTGTATTCTTGAGTTCCAACTGACTGGTCACAGGACTATTGCTTGAACCGTCTGACTGCTGAAAAGGGGACAAAATGTAACTTTCAGCATAGCTTTGCCCCTGAAGTCAAAGAAATAGTGCATCTCAACATCTCTCCACAGCTCTACCTTTGAATATAACCGATTAAAAAAAAAGGAAAAAACATAGTTGATGGAAAAATTTAACCTATCTGAATTCATCCCTGAGCATTTAAAGGCTGTCATGGGAAAAACATCAGCGGTGACATGGATGCGTTTCTGAATCAAACGGTGAACAATCAGCTTTAATCATCATAATGGGTTAATGATGACTTAGTGAGTCTGCCCCCTTAAGACATCTAGCTCAACACCACCATGATATTTGTCTTTCCCCACTAGCATCCTTAGTTATCCAGCCCTGAATGACACAGATTGGATTAGCTACGCGCCAAATGTCACAGAGAAAGCCAGAAAGGGGGGGGGGGTACACAGAGTGAGGAATGAGAAAAGATAAGGTCTTTGTTGCTTGCTACCTTTCTTTCATTAAAGAAACAATCTCTTTGCTCCATCAGGCGGCATAAAGGAGCCGGAGAGCCAGTGATACCTAAGAAATGTAATTTATTTTAACAGCCACATAAAAGCATTGCATATATGTTAGAGGTGTATGTTGAAGGGTGGAATTAGATTTTTTTTTTCTCCATAGGAAGTGGAACATTTTTAGAACTTTTAGAAGCATCTGTCAGTGGCAACTTCAACAATAATTCAGACTTGTCAATTTTTTTTACATTTATTTTTGGATTTTATTCATGTCAGTCTGGTACCTTTTGAAGAGAATGCTTAAGCTTTCTCAGCTCAGTTTTTATTAAGCAACAAACAAATATCCAAAAATGAACAAGATGCGGAAGCATCTGAAAGTTTTAATACTGCTCATGGCCGTTAGGGTTTACTCCAAGATGCCTGAGCTCAGATGCATGCTGAACTGCTCTGTAAAAATGCCAAGAGTTTTTTTATTTTTATGTGGAATAAATCAGGTCTGTTTTTACATTTTTCCACCGTTAATGAGGTCCCAGGTCAAATAAAATGTTTTAATATCTGCCATACCAAACTTTGATTGACAGGTCTATATGACTGCAAGTTCGCTTTCAAGTTTCTATTAATTTAACAACTTTCTTTGTTTGTTGTTTTGTTCGTGACAGACAGCTCCACTTTAACAGGACTGTGAAATGACCTTGAAATCAAGTCATCATATTTGATGAAGTTTAACATTTTATTCAGTCAATATGCTGGCACTAGCTTATCTGTGATCCTTTTGTCTAGTTCCACCCCTTTTGTCCAAATAGGGTCACTTCTAACTCTAACT
>JAPSES010000069.1:2418146-2429760 GCA_029822895.1 Maxillicosta whitleyi | reverse complement strand
GTAAGATCCACCTGGGCATGAACAGTGAGTGGACCTGCTTTGTTAGGTACCAAGAAGTAATGGTACTAATGTAAGGAATGATGAAGTAATGGTACTAATTTAAGTAATGATGAAGTAATGGTACTAATGTAATGAATGATGAAGTTATGGTACTAATGTAATGTTCAATGGGATCATGTGGATGTGAACAGGTGTCTGGATCAGCACTAATGTTTGTTTAATGTTCTAAAAGTGATGTTCTAATGTTCTAAAATATGTGTTCTCTACCAATGTATAAGTCTGTTTAACATTAATAACAGTTTAATGTCTTTTGTGGTCGTAGATGAGATTCTTTATTTTCTCAGAGGTAAAGCTGCCCGTTCTTCTTAGAAAAACTAATTTAATTCCATTAAGAGTTTGGGTTTTCTCAGATGGACATTCCTTCACCTTGACTTTGTGTTTTGGGTCATTATCATGTTGGAACACCCAAGGCCATACCATGCATGTTTTTTCAGGGTATGTAAACAGCACAACTGTATATGTATTTACTGTATTATATATATATTTTTAATTAATTTATTTATTTTTACCACTTTTGAGCAAGGGACCAAATACAGTACCTTCACTGACCTTGATTTACTATGCTACAAAAACATTTTTTTCTTATTTAATGTAATAAAGTCTTGTCATATCCCATAATAACACACTAAGGTTGAGATTTAGAATCTTAGAGTATTTTAATGCACCCTATAAAAGGTTAACCATTGGATTAAGCATCAAAAAGTACAACATGCGTCTAAAAATAATAAATGTACAAAATGCTACAGTTAGCAAAATCACTATTCTGTGCTTTAATTAATTTAAATAAGTCATACTCTATTTATATAAGTGTGAATTTTTTGACAGAAAACCCTGACACAACAAATTGAAGCACGTTTCAGTTTTAATAGAAGTGACAGGAAATAGACTCATTTACTGCTGAGACACATGGGACATAGTACGAATGAGGAAGCTCATGTAAAATATATGTAAATGTATCTTGTGTTTTTTTTTTCCCATCAGCAATTACCTGAATTACTTGGGTCTGCACTCCTAGCAGCAAAATAATCCATTATTTATAGATGTTTCATAGGAGGTTTTGCATCAGCACCTGCCTTTAAAAACATATACGTTCCTCGGAGCTCTACTTCATAGAGGTTGTGTTCAGGTGAAATAACGAGAAACCAAGAACAAACATGAGCTACTGCAGCATTTTAACAATTTAACCTGAGACATTATTTCTGCTGTGAATTAACGTCTGTTTAAGTGTCATTAAAGCTGCTGTGATTATGTGCTTGTGTTCCTTTTGTTCAGTGGTTTTGCTTTACTTTGTAATTTCGGGTCAAAACAGGGTGGGAAGGGAAAAAAATGAACAAAAAAAAGTCACGAAGCAATCAATGAAATGAACAAAATGATGAAAAAAACAACTACATAATAGGTGACATGAACAAAGTAAGCCAGAAATGAAAGAGGAAAAAAAGTAAAAACAAAAAAAACATACAAAATGTAGAAAAATAAACCAAAAAAAAAAAAAAAATTCAAAATAATTCCAATAATTATAATAATAATAATTCAAAATAATAAATATAATGACAAGATACGCCAAAAATTCACTAAAATGAAGTAAAAAGGTATTTAAATTTTGGTCCAGTAGTTTTTGTTTTGAGGCTCTTTCTTTTTATTAAATCAGTCTAACTGCTTTTTGGCACCTGGTTGAACGCCAAAACGTAGTTACAGTTAAAACAGTAAAAACACAAAAAAAAGTAGGGAAATCACCACAAGACTGCAAACAGCAGTGAAATGAAAAGTAACACACAAAAAGGTGATGAAAAAAAAAAAAAAGCCAAAGTGTCTATTTCAATAGTTTGTTGGTCACTGCTCTGTGTTTTTCCCTCCATTTCACAGGTGACAGGGGGTGCACTGAGCATGCTCAGATGTCTCAAAACAACAAAGGCTATTTTATCAGTGTGTTTTGAAACTTTTCCTATCGAGCAAATGGTTACATTTTTTTTAATGAATATTTAAAATAAATCTGTTCGGAACGCTCACCACAGACACATCAGGTGTTAAAGGGTTAACTGTGTAATTATCTATCCTCATTAACGCTTAGGCCCTAATAAGTGTTTCCACTGAAGCATTTACTTGCCTGTAGTTTTTTGCAAAACATTTCACAAACTGTTTAAGGAACGCCTGTGGAGTTTATAAAGTCTGTTCTTGGCGCAGTGTTAATTAAACAAACATCCTGTTCCTACTGTCCTACCAACAGTTAATCCAACTTTAGGATTTGTTAAAAGAAACAAAACAATATTTATTTACTAGGGCGTTGATCTGTGGGGAACCATGGGTTCTAGATCCACTAGAACCAGTTTATTCCTTCCTACTTTCTTGGTAAATTCCACTGGCATTTCCAGTTGAATAACCTCTCAGTTGGCATGTCTGTTTCTACACATGAAATTTGACACCATGATAATGTGGCCGTATTGTTTATCTGTTGCTAGGTAACCCATTTCAATGGTGATTCTATGATTCAAGGCATAGCAATGTAATTGGTTATTGGGAGGCCGTTGTATTCCAAAATTGTGAATATATTCCAAAACTACTTGCTGTTTTTGTAAGTCTGTTCCTTGACCAAAAATACATAATTATGACAAACTGCGGCAGTCCTTTTCTTTCCAGATTTCATTTGATGCACAAGACACACAGACAGTCCACTTCCCTTTTATAATATAGATTTCCTTAGAGATGATACTGCTCACTGCATCATTTTTAGAGGATGGTGCATTTATGAATATTCTGCAAAATGAAACCACGCAAATGTGTGTATATGTCTACATAGACAAACATCTCCACTACACAATTGGTAACTCACACACATTTTAAACAGCCCATTACAGTGATAGATGGCTGTAGCACTCTGGATGTCTAAATGCATCCTTAGGCATTATTCAGAGTAGCACTGACTTTGAGGATCCACACACTTCATCATCACAGCCATTTATATATGGGCTCCTTAAATGATTCAATTTTACACACACAAACACACTCAAGCCCTCAGTCATATATATATATATATATATGTGTGTGAACAAAACACACATTTATGCATATATCACACAATAACTGATGCCTTTGTGTCGTTCGTCAATGTTTTTCCTACTATATGGTTTAATTTGACATGGGTGTGTCCTAATGTCTAACAATCCCCTTTGTTGCTGATGAACGCAGTATCCATTTATCATATAAAACAGGATAAGTCAGGATTAGGTGCATTACAAGCTCCAACAATAGAGTAATGATCATTTTCAGCCTGAGCCACTGACTCTTTTCATGTCAAATGTCTTGTGCGCATTAGCTCACCTATTCATCCAGGGCCATTTTGTAAATTAAAATAATATGTTCCTTAGTAGTTTACAGATCCCTGCTTTGTCTCTCCTTATAAATTACAGTCACAGCCTATTAGCTAATGCCCTTATGCAGAGCGACGCGGGAATCAATGCAGCATCAGGATGATCACAATAGTCAGTGTTCCTCAATTCACTAACAACAATGATGCAAGGATGAGAGAGCAAAGACTGTGTGACTCCTCACTTGGCGACCTTCCCTTTTCTTCCTCCATATATTTGTGAATTCATCCATGCAAGCTCCTATAGGTCCATCCATCCATTCATCCATCCTTTAATATCTTCTCAATCATCCTCTCATCCTTCATACACTACCCAACTCCCTTCCTATCCACCACGTCAGTCATCTTTCATATTCGTCTTTGCCTTTCTTTTATCTTTTTCGTTTGTTTGTTTGTTTTTTTACTCCACCTCTTACACATATCTCCACCCCCATCTTCCATTTCCTGCCTGTTTTAACTTATTATGCATGTGCTGAGATATTTGCGAACAAACCGCATCACATCGTCTCCGGCACAAATTTATCATTCTGTTCACTCTTCTGTTAAAGTATATTTCCTTCTTGACGTGGAAGAAAAGCGGCAAAGATAAGGGAGAGTGAAGGGAATGAAGGGAATTAGGGGTAAAAAAAAAAAAGTTTGAGTTTAAAGGAGGGAGGGACACAAAGAGTGGGAGTGGGGAAGAGGAAGAAAAGAAAGATCTGTCTCATTTGATTTGCAAAGAGGGTCCTTGAAGAGGAAAAAATGATGTTATATGGTTGAAAAGACGTAAGAGATGTAAACAGAAGGAGACACAGATTCGTTGGAAAACAAGGGAATATTTACATGATAAATAGAAAGTGAAGGAAGGGGCAGATGATTGGGGATAATAAATAATGATTCCGTCTGAGGGATAGAAGGAAAAGACAATCAGAGTAATTAATGAAGGACAGAGGAGGCAGGAAAATAAGGAGTGGATAAATCACACTTAACTGAGGAAAATAAGGTGGGAGGCGGGGCCGGAATAACTTTAGGTCCGTGTGTGATCATTGGTTCCTGACAACAATATGTTCACACATCTGGCTGTTATCATAATGAATGCGATCACGTTCAAACAACTCCAAAACGTACACTCCGCTCATGCTCATTTCTTCTATTGTAGCAGAGTCAAAACAATGAAAACACATCACCGCTAATATTTATAGACTGCTGTGAACAGACTTAACTGGCTGACCTTTAAAGCGCAGCTTCCTTTCATAAAGCAATTAATTAATCTTCTAGCAAACCCAACATTTTCCCTCAATTAGCTTCAAAAACAAAACATAGGAAAAAAAAAAAGATGTGTGAAATCTCTGGGTGTATTATTTGGTGCTTAGCTGTTCAGTTTCTGTCTCTTTTTTTCCCTCGGCTGATTTATGCGGTGCCACTTTGAGAACAGCATCTTTAGGCCTTTAGGAATATGGGTAGTATAATTTTATTCCTGGGCTGTTAAACATGAGTGAGAGAGCTTGTCAAGCTATAATAACTGGCTCAAAGACAGAAAAGGAAATTAACATGTTGCAGACCACTGGCCTTTTGGAATATTCAAAGGCATGAAATGTTACAGTTTTTGAAAAGAGTATGGCTTCCAGCTTTGCAAATAAATAAAAGAACGGATATTAATGCACTACAGTCTAGTGGCCTTTTCTGGGAAACATGAATATTTGGTGACGCACTGAAGAGTTACAAATATATGCATGCCTTATTATTTATTTTTGTAGCACAAAGCTCTTTATTAAGGACATCTTTAACCTGAAACCCTAGCGTAATGAGCAGTGGAATAATAATAATAATAATAATAATATGATAAAAATGATGATGGTGATGGTGATGATGATGGTGATGATGATGGTGGTGGTGATGATGGTGATGATGATGATGGTGATGATGATGGTGATGGTGATGATGATGGTGGTGATTATGGTGGTGATGATAATGGTGGTGATGATGATGATGGTGATGATGATGATGGTGGTGGTGATAATGATGATGATGATGATGGTGATGATGATGGTGATGGTGATGATGATGATGGTGGTGATGATGGTGATGATGATGGTGATGATGATGGTGGTGATGATGGTGATGATGTTGATGATGGTGATGATGATGATGATGGTGGTGGTGATAATGATGATGATGATGGTGATGATGATAATGATGATGATGATGGTGATGATGATGGTGATGATGGTGGTGATGATGGTGACGATGATGGTGGTGATGATGATGATGATGGTGGTGGTGGTGATAATGATGATGATGATGGTGGTGGTGGTGGTGGTCAGGGAGGGATTAAAAAAAAAAACAGAGGTGGAACTTTACAACATTAAAAAAAAAACAAACATTATAAATATGTAAAATCTGCATTTATGGGTGAAAACAGCACAACTTATCCCTCCCAGTTTGATAATTTTTTTGAACTGTCCCATCCATTTTCATGATGTAGAGTTACTTTTGTTATGAAATTTGTGGAGAAAGTCACCTCTAATCAGAGCTGTTTAGTTCAGCGCTCCTTTATTCAGATTCTGCCAGACCTCATGAAGCTCTTATATCACTCCTTTCTGAAGCTCCAGACTCAAATGAACAGAGCAATTTTACCCAAATCAACCACTGTCCTGATGGGTTCATTTATTTTGTCAGTTTAAACCTGCCAAAATATATTAAAACACCACAGACTGCATAATGACTATTTTTTATCAGGGGACTTTGGTACCTTTAAGAGCACTTCAGGGCTTCAGATCCCCATGGGAAAGGACTGCACCAAGACAACCAGGTGTGATGGAAATACTCTAAATAAAGCACACATGTAAATGGGTGTTAATCTTTAGATGGGTTTTTATTAAGTGGTAAAAATATTTTTTAAAAAAAAGTCAAATTGATTCTTCAGAGCCTAGAATGGTTCTGCATATCCACCTTTTTGTCTAATCTTTACTGCAGAAGAACACAGCAGAACCAACACATGTTCTACCACAGAACACTCTGGACTGGAACACCCTCACACAACCTGGAAACAACACCTGCCTCATAATGTCTGCCTTTAAATATTCTGTCTGTTTTAATTTGGAAGTGTTGTGACTTTTATTTATTCTAAAAGTTTATTTTAATTCGAAAGTGTTGGCACTGTTTTCTTAAATATATAAGTGTGCTTTTTACATTCTGCATTTTATTAAAGTTTGTCTTTATTTTATAACAAGATCTTGGCAGTTGTGTTCTTTCTCAGTTGATATTGGTGGTAATGTTTTCAGGATGTAAATTATTAGCCTGAAACAATAAATAAATAAAAGGCTGAGTAATTAAAAACATGAATTATTATGTCATTATTATTGTTGTTGTTGTTTTCAGTATGTAAATTATTAGCCTGCAACAATAAATGAATAAATAAAAGACTGAATAATAAAAACATTAATAATATTATTATTTTGAATGGGTATTACATATTATAGCCCTGCGATGAACTGGGGGCTCATCCAGGGTGTACCCCGCCTTCTGCCCGTAGTTACTGAGATAGGCTCCAGCCCCCCCCGCGACCCCGAAAGGGACTAAGTGGAAAATGGATGGATGGATGGAACATATTAATGCTGCACAAATGACCAATACTGTCCAATCACATGTGAGCTGTCCTTTGAAATGTCTGTGGTAACACCCAATGGGTTGATATATTTATTTATTTATTTATATAAAGAAAGAAAAAAACAAACATCCAATGAGTGTTTAAGGCCAGACAAGGCATCTGCCAGAAACATTCAAATGTAAATTCGGGTCATTCATAGCCAAACGTCTCTGTTAACTCACAAAAATGACCAGGAATCCTTCACCAGGATAATCCAGTTTTTCATGCAGTCTTACTTACTCTATGGGCCCTCCATCCCATAATCCCCAGTACAGCCTCACAGCCTATATTTCCACCCCTATTAACCTAAAATTAGAAAAAAAAAAACTGTGATTCACAAATAATATACAGTATTCAGAACCAATTGGTTTCAAAACTTACAAGTTAATGGTCCGTCTCTAACTGTATATCCATAACATCCATTTATCTAGTGCAGCTATGCACAGTATGGGCGTCAACCTTAAATAATTTATACCTAGCCTTTTAAGTTGTCTAGTTCATAACGTGATATACATACTGTATTGAATTATGGTCATCTGAATGCACACAAGGTTAGTATACTGCAGTCATGTTATATCTTTGAACTCAGTGTTAATGGGGATTGCCTGAATGCATCATCGAACAATTGATCACCCTGAAATTTACAGACTTCTGAAGCATTTTAATTGAGAACTTTACTGACAAAGCGTGAGGCAGCAGATGCATGCTGATTATTTTTGGAAGGTGTGTATGTACCCTGAAGCCGAGCGGTAACATCACATCTGTTCTGTTGTATGTGTGTGTGTGTGTGTGTGTGTGATAGTCCACATATACCAGGCCTGCAGTGATGCCCCCCCCTCTCTCTCTCTCTAAGCCACACATAATCAACTTCTCACTTTCATTCCTAAACGCTTCCTACACACATACAACACAACGTGCCTCTAGGGGAGTGTTACATAGAGGAGACGGAGGAAGAAACAGAACAAGAATTTTTTTTTTTTTTTTTTTTGTCTCTGGCGACAGTAGTAGTCCAGGAGAGAGCGACAGTTCACCCAACGGAGTGAGGCGCCAAAATGACTGTAGGCTGCAAACACATGAAGAAGGCTCAAATAATTTTATGGATGATGACAGAGAAATTCCCAGTGGTGACGGAATGAGACACACAATTGGACAATCTGAAATCAATTGAATTTTCCTATTAAGTTGCACCACTCCTGCTAATCCAGCTTCATTAAAAGACAGGTGTTGACATCACATAGTGGCTATCTATGAAAGTGATATGAAATGGTAATGGTTGAAATATCTTTTATAGGAAGGTGTGTAGTGTTTACAAACACAACACAACATGCAAGGGCTTCTCTCAGATGCAGAGGTTTGGATGTGGATTATAAATGCATAATGTGTAAGTGAATCCCAAGAGAATCGTATATGCAACGCAATATTTAGGTCTTGGTGGATGTATGAATATGGGATTGTTTGATCATGCATTTGCATCAAATGATGTTCTTGCTGTTCACTCAGAAGCAAAGGGGAGGGTTGCATGTGTATATGTGTGTGTATATATATATATATATATATATATATATATATGTGTGTGTGTGTGTGTGTGTGTGTGTGTGTGTGCGTGTGTGCGTGCGTGTGCATCTTTGGCCAGCTATAAAGACAATGGCACCGTTCAGGGCTTTTCTTGGCAGACTGACAGAAACACTGATGATAAGTGATTGGATAAACCATGCCTGCAGGAGCCTTACACACACGCTAGCATGCAGAGACACACACTTCCATGATACATGCTCTACAACGCAGCGCTGTTTTCCCGTGACCCTGATTTGATGCTTTCACTGTGATTGGACGCAGCGTTCATCACTCTGCTGATGCTGCACCTCGATAGGCCGGCGTTAACGGGCAGTGTGGGCGGTTTACAGTAAAAGGGGAAGGGGCTGAGATTGAGATGGATGTGTGTAAGGGGCCGTGCTGGGTGTGACGCTGGTTTATAACTTTCTTTTGACTGCTGTGATGTATGAGGCCATCCAGAGCTGACCATACACACACACACACACACACACACACACACACACACAGAGGCAAGGAGGGAAAACAAATGAACGTGCTGTTCGGAGAAATACTGCAGCTCTCACACCTCCTTCTATGTAATGGATGTATTGACACATAGAGATTCCTGATGTGTGGGTGCACGTGTGTGTGTCGTAAAAATAAATGCAAATAGATGGACTGTGTATGGACTGAGAAGCTTTTGATGGTATGTGTTGAAGGTTGAGTGTGTGTGTGTATGTGTGTGTGTTTGCTCTTTTGGATCAATTCGGGTTCAGGCCAGATGTCAAAGTGGGAGGTGTGTGGTTTTGGGCTTTATAAATAAAATTGACATGACTTGAGGCGGCAATAAATGAAATCTATGGTTAAATCCCAATTTACCCCTTGGCCTTTCCCTTGACCCCTACCCCACCGTTTTAAACATACATGTGAAGGGGTAGGGGTGTCCTGATTCTCAATAAGGTGGAGGGCTACAAACAGAAGGGGTATAGGAGAAATGTCCCATAATTCTGTTCAAATCATTGGCAAGATAGAGGTGGAGGATTCTGGTGGGTTTCTGTAATTTAGCTCCAGAGTCTGGTTTCCATCAGCTCCATATGTAAAGTGTCATGAGATAAGTTTTGTTATGACTTGGCACTACATAAATAAAATTGGATTTGATTAGAGAAGTAAACACAGCTAAAAAGTGCAGTAGTGTGATGAAAGAAACATACAAATGTACGTATTTTCTTCTTCTAAACTTGATTTTTCAATCACTTGATCGACCATTTAATGCTGTTTCAATGTGCTATAGATTCCCTGCGGTTTATAGTTGTTATGATGGAACAGAGACGATTACAGCTGCTTTAATTTGACATGATGTGATCACAAAGAAAATATGAAGGGAGGAAAATAGGCCCCGATATTCCAATGAATATCACTTTTATATCCAAACAGATGTGGTCCTCAACTCTATGTAAAACCTATACTGACAATGTGTTTACATTTTATCTCCTGTGATTGACAATCATATGTGTGTTTGAACATGGATGTAAATAAATAACAGATAATACTTAACTTCTATGCATACAGATGTTTTCTATCTTAACAAGTTTAACATATGAAGAAAAAGTTTAAGTTTAGACTAAAACAGGTCAACCACAAATCCTGGTCACAAAGTACTCACAACTAACATTATTGAAATAAAATAGATTAAACAAATGAATGTTATAATAAAACATTATCTATTAAGCTAAAACAATTTATCCTAAAACCTCAATATCTGAATTAGAATAATATTTCAGAGGGGTATGGGGGAGGGCTAAAGGGTGAATTGGGATTGGGCCGAAGTCTTGATCCATATCAGTCGGCAGCTGTTCTTTTCTTCAATAGTCTCACAGACACACACACAGAAAAAAATTGAAAACAGAAAATATGTGAATTTTTTTTTTTTTTAAACCTCTGTAGTAGTTCACTAGAGCATGTGCATGTGCATTTTGATGTTAATTCTCTGTACTGGCTGATGCGCTTATCGTGACAACAAAAATAGTCATTAAGAAATCATTAAGGCATGTTCATGGACACATACAGTACACAAACAACATGACTCATACCCACTACATTGTCAGTGATGTAAATAATCATTGACACCACTACACACACATCATTTATCAAGCTTACTGTGCTGATGACTGACTGCTGCAGGCAACAACAGCTCACACAGGCACACACACACACACACAGACACACACATGCATTTTGGACTTGGTAATCTTTCAAGTCAAATCCTTTTTATTGACCATGGAAATCATTACGGAGCGCAGCCCGGGGGCACATGTGCGTGAGTAGGTCTGTCCACGTGTCTGCAGCCTTTCCATGTTCTCACCTGTTCACGCCTCAGCTCTTCTAATGTTTAGCGTACGTGCTCTATTGTCGTGTAAATGTCTGAACTGTAGTCACACGACACTTTGATTCAAACTTTGTTGAGCAAATACATGCCATGTGCACTGTGACCTTTTAGAAAGAAATTACAATAAAATCACAGGGCAGCGCTATGTCATAAAATTAAATGTGATTAATTTTATACACTTATGTAAATGTTTACATTTTTGCAACTTTAGGCTAAAATAAAAGAATATTTTCACCATGGCGTCATGAAGCCCGAAAGTGTCACAATAAATGTCACAACATTGATTTCTATAGAGTTTCATTCATTTTTGACCAAGCAAAAGATCGTTGGGTGCATCCTGGTCATTACATTACATTTTATTTTGGAAGAACACAAAATTATTTTTAATGTTTGTGATAAACATAAGAGTTAAGTCTTCCTGTATGGATTAAAAAAAAGTTCCAATTTGTAATATACAGTACATTGTCACAAAATAGAAAACAGTGCTATGTTTCTGAGCTTAACCCTTTGATGTGTGAATTATGAAAACCTTTGTCAAAAGGATCTAGCTCCATAACATTTGAAGATATGTCTATAGAAAAGTCTATGGACTATATGAGAAAACATGAGTCGCCATCTGGTGGACATTTGTTATTATTACCACAGC
>JAPSES010000069.1:2374160-2384860 GCA_029822895.1 Maxillicosta whitleyi | reverse complement strand
AGATAGATAGATAGATAGATAGATAGATAGATAGATAGATAGATAGATAGATAGATAGATAGATAGATAGATAGTCCTGCTGTAGGAAATAAGAACAAGTTTCCACACAGTTTTCTCCTCTTATTCTGTCCATATCCATCTCGTTGCACCTTTGTGTAGTCAATTAAAGAATTGTGCAGAAGCGCACTTTTCTCTAAGTAAGAACTTTATTCGATGCTTGTTCCACTCGTTCCCAGAGGTCAAACCGAGTGGGAAAGAGAGCAAGAGATAGAGCGAGAGCGCTTGTTTGTGTGGGTAAACTTGTGCCCTCCTTTTAGAGTCACAGTCACAAAGTGCTTGCTTGGCTCTTCTGAAACGAGGAAAGAGTGAAGAGGCACAGAAGGAGCAGGAGGACAGAGAACAGGTTCAGAAGACACTCAGAGACGCAGGACCTTGTTATTACTTCCTGTGTCAGACACTTTTAACCCTGCCGGACTAATAAGAAGCCAAAGTGTGACATCAGCTGGAGATTTACCTACAGCTGACCATGTCCAAGATAATCAGATTGAGCAGAAGTAATTAGAGATGGGAATTAAAAAAAAAAAAAAAAAAAGGAAAAAAAAAAAAACCTTTGCATGTGCACAATATGTACAATGCACACTGACTGAAGCAAAACACACACGTAAGCGAGCACAAGCAATTACTCTCAGAGGACAAAAAGAGCTAGTCCATGCAGAACAGAGAGTTATTACCAGAATCACTTATTTAAACAAGGAGGAGGGAGATGGTGGGACGGAGGGAGAGAGAGATTTTGTGAATGCAATAACGCTCTTAATGGTGAGGAGAATATTAACAGGATGTGGAGGCAGTCTCAAGGGCATGTGCAAATTCAATCCAAAATGCAACTGTAGGTGGCGGGGTGTGTTCCTCCCGCCTGTTCTTGTGTGTCCGTGCTGTACGCTCAAGCCTCTTTAGGATGTAGCACATTACGGCACCTTCTGGGTCAGAGGGTAATGAATCACCTTGAGAACACTTTGTAGGCTGTTTCATTTTACAGTCTGTTGACTTTTCAGTAACCAGTCAATTGAAATATAAAGCACACTAAGGCATAAAGCGCGCTGCTAATGTGCAACTCCGAAGGTGTGCAGAAGCCTTGTGTCCTACTTGGCTGAGTAATTCTGATTTGGGACACATAATATGGGCATTTTCAGGGTATTTAGAGTTTAATTTCCCTACCTGCCTGAGTGAGAAGTCAAATAAATGCACACCGGAGCCACTCAGCTCCCTTCAATACAAAGCCGACCTTCCTAATTTTCTAATTTGCAAGATGTTCTCATGGCCTGGGTCCCAGAATAAGAGGCTGAATTTCTCATTTAGATGCCTCTCTGAAAAATGATGAAGACCCCCGGTGTATATTATAAAACACATCTGAGCATCATTCTTATAATACATCCACTGTCCACTCTGAAAGCTGCTTGTGAAATGTTTATCCTTATTTTACCTTTGTTTCTTTGCTGAGAAGTAAGTGAATGGGAATGAAAAAAGTTTTCATTTGCATTTAAGTGAATATTTGCATGTTTTTAGTGCAGCACATACGAAGGGGTTTCAGAAAGTTCATGGAAAAAGAATATAGTTTTGACATGGTTTAACTCATATAGACCTAAACATGCACTAACAAGTAGGGCAATATATACTGTAACTGAGGGACATTTGAAATTCATGGGATATATCTTGCATACATCTTTATTAAAAAAAAAAAAAGGTTTTTATGTTCATTATGATCATGTCCTTGAAAATTCCATAATGATTTAATTATGGAAACAATAACTTATTAATAAATGAGTATTAAATAATTATTGAATGACTGGATATACTACAATGCCAACTAAATAAGCGTCTGAACTGAATAACAACCACCTTCTAATTAGCTAAATAATAGTAAAATAGCCTTATTCAAACAGTGTTTTGTGTCACCACCGGGTACAGGGATGAGAACCCAAATGCAGAGTGGAACCAGGGAGTCTCAGGTTTGAGCAAAAACCCAGTTTATTAAATGAAACAGATAACAAAAGAACTCCAATCTGTTATTCACAGGGATAATCCAGAGTCGAGGTGAAGGACAGGCCAGGGGTCAAAAGTCAGGGAGTCAGTCCAATCAGGCAGAGGCACAGACCAGGAACAGGCAAAGGCAAAACTCAGGAAATCCAGGGTCCAAAAATGGGTCAGAACAGGCAGGTCAGGCAGAAAACAAGGCTGGTAAGTCACAAACAGGCTGAGACGAACTGGCAACAAGATACTGCACAAGACTGGGTTTAAATACACACTAGGAAGGGAAGACAATGAGACACAGGTGCAGCACATTAGGGTGGGGTCAGGTAATCACATAGGAGGGAAAGGCAGAGAAACAGGAAGTCAAAACACCAGACATACAGTAAATGTATGTGTATGTGTTTGTATACATAAGTATAAATATTTCAGTATTTGCCATTGTATCTATTGATATAGTATAATATAATGTCATGTTGCATATTCTAATTTCCTTTTGTATATCGTGTCTCAGATGTTTCTTTCTTTTTCTTTTTTTCTGTTTTATACTGAGCAAAAAATATAAATAAAAAGTAAAAAAAAAAAAACATGAAATAGAAGGAAGACAAAAAAAATAAATAAATAAAACAGGAAATGACAAGCCAAACACTAAAGTCTGGATGCAGACATGACAGTTTTGATTGTGTTGTTTTTATTAAGTAGAGATAATCATGACATATATTTCTTTTTTGGAAATATATCACATTTTATATGGAAAATAACACATTGTATGTACAGTATGTCAGAGAAATCACTTTCAATGAAGTTATCCATTATAAAAACACCTCTGAAAAACGTGTGAAAAAACTGAAAACACTGGCATGACTCAAACATATGTTCTGTCTGCTTGTTCTTAGTTATTTAAAACATTTAAAAGTAGTGCGTGAGTCAAGTGTGGATTTATCAAACTTTTATGCCAACAGTGTTACTAAAATATCTTTATCAATAACTTTCAATTTTACTCATTTGTATATATGATATTCAGTAAAATGTTTTTTTGTAAAAATGTTATGTTGTGTTATGGTCATGTTGATTTTAGGCCTGAAAACTGAATGAACAAAAATGTCATACATAAAACCTGCCAACTCTTGCCCTGTAAAGGCAATTCAAAAGTCCCTCAATTATATATTGATTGAAAAAGTCAATCTGAAAGTGAGTGAAAAAGCTCTGCAGTCTGAAGCACTGAATAACCTTCAACTTTAGTCTGAGCTTTTATCAACATCTACATGATCAGTCAATTAAATATAACAAAATACATAATGTTCACAAAAAAAAGCAAAATACAGAGGATTATGTCATAATAAATTGTGATAAATCACTTTAAAAAAATTAATAAAGAGAAAAAAATATTTGGAAGTGCCACAAAAGTAACTTTATAGGTTAAAGGCTGGTATCAAGGCTTGTAGAAGTGTACTGTTCTAGATGGACTATATGTAAAAAAAACAAAAAAAAAAAAAAAACACTTCATATCTTATCCAGTTTTTTCCAGATGTCCTTTTCCCTTGAACTCCTAAAGTTCCCTTGTATATTAGGGGTGAGGTTTGGAGGCTCCTCAGTTGAGGATAATGGGAAACTTTTCTCCTTTGTCTATCAAAAGATCCATAAGCCTCAGAACAGTTTTTGATTAGAGGATTAAAGTTTTATCAGCCTTCACATGGGAGCATCATAACAGCCTCTTGATGATCAATAAATATTGATGGAGGTATCATCAATCATTTATTAAAGTGACAGACAACACAAAGCTCCACAGAGGTTAAAATAATATCACCCGTTTCCCTTCATTGCATCTTGTCAAGGCTCCTGTTTTAGGAAATGTTCCTTCAGGATGAGGGCTTTTTATCATTGGATGTGATTATAAAGTCATCTGTCGGCAGCATTTATTCTATACGTGTGAATTCTTTGTATGCAGTTCCAACAGTAATGCATTTAATACTCTAATAATAATAATAATAATAATAAATAAAATAATAATATTAATCTTCGTAATGCGTTACTGTAGTCAGACTACTTTTTTCAGGGACTAGTAGTCTAACACAACTACTATTTTAAACCAGTAGTCAGATTTAAGTTACTTAGCTAATACATCATGCATTACTATTTTGCGTGGGACATAGTTTTTTTTTGGCGACCTGGGTTATGCGACACGTTTCCTATGTCATCTCCGCTCTGCCACAAGTGAGATACAAACAATTATGGAAGGAGAGAGGTTCAATGCGACTGGTAGTTTAGAGGTCCAAAATCCAAAAACAGGTTCACAAAGGCGGAAGTACAGGCAGGGGCAGGCAGATGAGAAATCTCGGAGATCCGGGTCAAAACATAGTTCATACATGAAGGATTAGAACAAAGAACACGGTGACTGGTCACAAGACAACTGAGAAACAGACTAAGAATACACAAAGAAACCACAAACTGACACGAACAACTCCCAACGAGACACTGACAAGACAGGGATAATATACACTGGGGCATGGGGAGAAAACAAGACACAGGTGTGAAACATTAGGGCGGTGTCAGGCAATTTACAAAATTACACAGGTGGGAAAAACGGGGAACAGGAAGTAAATAAAACAAACACCACACAGGAGGGAAACAACAAAATAAAACAGGAAGAGACAAGATCAGATCAGTTTAGGGCCATGACTGGTTCACATTATAATAAGCTACTGTCTACTTTTCAAAACACTGTGAACCACCAACCAAAACAACCAGATCTGAACAGATGTATACATGGGTGAAGAAAGGTGTCTCTACCTTAAAGGATCTTGATGATGACACAGTGTCATAAATAATTCTATAGTGTACAAATCTATAACCTTATTGTATTTCCCAGGGGTTACAGTACTGTTCAGACATGTGGACATTCATCTTCTATTTTCTATAGAATAACTGCACTCGATCCTGTTACAAATGAAAAGTGAAGCTGTTTGGACATCTATCATTTGTCTCTTAAACATCTGACAAAACCCGACATCATAGCTCGGTCTGTTTGTTGTACGTGTCACTACACCCAGCTGTGGTTTGGCATTGAATGATAGTCCCACTCCACTCTGTCAGTGCCACACAGGGCGTGGAAAATACACTTAGTGGACTGTCACCACTAACCGGTGGCACAAGTCAGATTATTAGACTGGATATTATATCAAGTATTACTGTTACTACTGACATTTACACAAGCTGAGTTTCCATATAATTGTCAAGAGAAAATTGAAACGTCACAAAATAAAATAAATAAAAGAAGAAAATAGAAATTACTGATGCATATCCATCAGCTGCTTTGAGGTGAATAAAGTAGGCTGCGCAGTTTCATAAGAAAGAGATGGTATGGGGTTGGATATGAGTGAAGTAAATCCTTCTATGCATGTGCAAGAATACTACTTCCTACAGTAAATACATAAATACTAAATTAATTTCCGGCAGTTTCTGGGATTTGAAGAACATACACTGTTTAAGCTCCTGAATTATTATTTTTTTTTTTTTTGTTTTAGATATCAAAATTTCAAAAAGCTCTCTGTTTCGTTGCCTGTTGCAGGATTGTGACTTTTGTGCTAAAAGGGTTAACATCAAACTGAGCCACAGCAGCCTGGATATCATCAGTGGGTTCAGAACCGGACAGCTCCTCAGTAACATGGGCCTTATCAGTGATTTCAGCACTGGACAGCGACACAACAGGTACCTCTGCTCTCTGGAGGAAGAGTGGGACGATGTGAGCGCCTTATCCCCTGGGCTGAAACATCTTCTCTTTACATCCCTATCAAAGCAACATTTCATCAGTGTGTGGGACACAGATGGGTTTCTCTTTAGCAATTCACAAGCACTGTTAACCGTTTAGGTGCCACAGTTTTGTTTTGTTTTTAATATTACATTTCAATACCAAGGTTTCAAAAAGCTCGGTGTCATTCAGTTATGTTGCTTGTCACAATATAACGACTTTGGTGCTTAAAGGGTTAATATGAAAGTGTCATTTTAGTTTTAGTAGTTGCACATTATAAAATATTTTTTGGGGGGGCCAAATAGAGTTGTTTTTGTTATTCCCACATGTCAATTAGCTACTAGTAACTAGCAACCTAATTGTATCCAATGGCAGCTCAGTCAGCCTAAGATGGAAATCACAAAACCAAATTGTGAGCTTGTGACAATTTGTGGTTAAATCCTATTTTTACTTAACTATTTAATCATTAATTGCTGATATTTTAATGCACCACTGCATTCTCCATACTCTGAGCACTTTGTGACGATAAAATAAGAATTGAATTAATAAAGAAAATGTACAGTAGTTAGCCTTCTATTCCATTATCATCAAATGCTCTTTACAAAAATGATGTCATTATATTATGTGAAATCTTTTTCTTTCTTTTTTTTTCACCAATAGAAATATGACAGACTCCAGGGTATATTTTATTTTGGAATACAAGCAACAGGATTTTTTTTTTGTCCCTATAGGGAAATTTCTTCAATGCATTTTCAACATCCTAATACGGAATAACATCAGCGATTAGCATTAACATTAGCACATTCATTAGAAGAAGAAGAATGTTAATTAACAAATGCTGAAATTGACCTGTGTGTAACCCATCATGGAGTGAACATGCAGAAATACGCCACACACTGCAGATTAGGAGCAGTGGGGTGTCATGTCAGGCAGCCGGGGAGCTAATGGCGGGTCAAGTGCCTTGCTCAAGGGCACATCACTCAACAATTACTCTGCCAGGCCAGGAAAAGCATGTTTAAAAAAAAAAGAAGGTTAAAAAAAAAAAAAAAAATCAGTCACTTTGGCCATTTATAACTTCTTATTTTTTCCCCCCTGACTTCTTTAGAAAGAGAAACAGCTGATTAGTTATGTGTGTTAAATGTTGCAGAAAAAGTCCATTATTTATTATTTTTTCCTTTTTTTGTTATTTCCATCAACCCTTTCTGCTGCAACGTTGCAAAATATTCCTATAAATATACTGATACATAACTGTATAATTCTTGTGACGTGGGAGTGAATTTTATGGCCTTTGTGACAATTGCATCATTTTCCAAACTATACAATCCCTAACACTCTCATTTATGTATTTATGATTATGGTTAATTCTTAATCCCAATATAACCTAGTATTACCATTCCACACAGTGAAAGGTAATCCTGTCACGATAAGAACGTCTCCTCGATATCTGAGCTCAGCTATGTAACAACACCAGCATTTTTAACCACAAGTAGGGGTTATGAATCATCTTGTATTTGTGTGCGTGTCTCTCTCTATTCATTTAAAGCATGTCTCTCTCTGCCTGAGGTAGAATAGAGGAAATGACAGTTTAGCTTGAAAATGAAATCAGTTTACTGTAGCCGGCGACAGTTGAGCTTTTCTCCGCATAATGGGCCAGAAATAGTTCACTGTGAGTAATTTGGGCAGAGACAGAAAACCTGGCAGGTCTACTCAATAAGCACTCAGTCTACAGTATAGTGACACATCTTGCACAGTGAAAATAGAGACTTAATGAAACCACTCACGCACAGAGGGAGAGTGATTCACACATTGCTGATAAATGTAATTGTAGGGAAGAGTTCAATTGCTGCCTCTAAAATATGAGATTTTGACAAAGGCCTTCAACACTACTGGGCATATTACTCTTGACATGTTATTAACACCCACCCTCTTCTCTCTATCAGCCTCTGTGCTTTCTCTCTTTTAGCTACAACTCTATCAGTCCACATCTCTTCCCTCCCTCGTTCATCTCCCTCTTGCCCTTCCGCTCCTTTGTTTCCAATCACAGCTATTGTTAGTCCATTAGATTGAATGCAAATGATTTAAACACCATTTGGGTATATTTAACTAATGGTAAACAAAGAAAAAAAAATGCATAAAGTGCTGATTTTATGTCCTGTTTTGTATGTGCTGCTCAGAGGTTAATTTAGCTATAGGTCAATATCATTAGGTGCCTTTTGGACTTCAAAATGTACCAAAAATAATTAAAATAAATAATAATAATAATAATAAATAAAAAAATGATAAAAATAAAAAACTTTGTGTTCAATGACTCCGAGCCGTTAAAAATGCATGGTAGTTGAGCTCCCACATTTTTAATCAATTTTTTGGAAGCAGACCACAACATTACACACATTTAGCTAAAGTTAACATTTAAAGCTATACTGTACAATCTGGCAATTTTTACACCTTTCTTTTGTGATATTAAAATGATTCTAATAAGCATAAGGCAAACTAAAATGTAAAAGAAATCCACCAGGTTTTGAAGCTCAAAAATCCTTAATTCGCATATATTTCTGATAAATGTCTGACCAATCTGGCTGAGCTTCCTGTCTGTCATCCATTCCCACACTACGTATCAGTTGCCTACAGCTGTCAACACTTGCAAGTAGCGTACCTCTGTGATAGAGCGGTCTTTGAAAGATATCAAGAACAACTAAGAAGTTTCAATGACCGAACGAGGTCAGCCGTCACTTCCACCCCCAGCTGCTCACACACAGAATAACATGCACAAAAAGACTGGAGAAGAAAAATCTCCCTAATAGAGAATTCTCAATAGATGCGTCTATACATCTGGTCTGCCTTCAAGGTTAACACAGCTTCATGTGATGAGATGGTGTTGGAGTTTCTGCTGGACAGGTACTTCCTGTTTGCCTAATTATAGAACACAGCATTGCATGTGATAACGTAGCATCCAGATGCTATCAGTTACTATAGTTCTGTAAAATTATGCTATTTGTGCAATAAAGATTAGCATTAGCATCAGTGTTAACTTCACTGTTAGTGTGAACAAACTGAGTGTGTAGCATTGACAGTGGCTTTAGATTTAGATGTAGCATTATAGACAATGTTATTAGTGTTAGCATTAACGTCAGTGTTTGCTGCAGCCTCAGTGTTTATTGTGAAGTTGTCATTAACCCTGTTCACAAACAACTCCAGGGGTTGTGTTTGACTGTGTTGGACGTACAGTAACAAGAGCTAGTTCAACGCCAGAGGACTTATCCAGCTATAGATTAGATCAGTGTCAGAGGTCAGGCAGGGGGAAGTGGGTGGGACTTTCATGTTCAGATTTTTACTTAGTGCTGTGTGACAGTAGGTATAGCTTTAATGACCACATGTTGGACCTTGAGTTAGTATTGTAGGTCATCTTTGAAGAGGGCGGTGTAATGTTCAACAAATATATTTTGAGTTTCTGAAAAGTTTTATATTAGATTATATTTTGTGGTGACGGATTGGACATGCTAAGTAAAATGATGATGATAATGATGATGATGTTGTCAACCACATCCATTCATCTCTCTTCATCTGCTTACCTGGGTCTGGGTTGCCAGGACCAGCCCTCTCCCCATCCAGCTGAGAGATATAATCCCTCCTGGGTGTCCTCGGTTGGCCCTGAGGTCATTCCTAAAGCACCTCCCCAGGGAGGCAACCTCACTAGATGCCGGACCACCTCAACTGGCTCCTCTTGGCATGGAGAGGCAGTGGTTCTACTCTGAGCCCTTCATCGATATCTGAGCCCCTCACCCTTTCTCAAAGGCTGAGCCCGACCAACCCTGTGAAGGAAAATCCTTTCAGCTGCTTGTATTCGTGACCTGATTCTGTCGGTCATTACCCAAAGCTCATGACCAGGTGAGGGTCGGAATGTTGATCAACTGGTAAATTTTGAGCTGACTACCTCCAGAGGTGTTACAGAGGTGGAACCATATGATCCCATCATTCTGTTTACACAGATGTTCCAGAATGAAGGTGAAAGAGGAAACAGAAGTGTTGTGTAGAATAGGCTTTAGATTCTCCTGGGGGACACCAAAGGCAACTTATGGTGATATCGACCCTCGTACAAAGCAAATGTTTTTGTGTTCATTTTTTGTTATTTTATTTGTGGTAGAATTTGGATAGACCAACGGTGGACATACAGACAGACCTCTGACCTTGGCATCAAATGTACAGACGGGTAAAAAAAGTCATTTGGTCTGTGTGACTCTGGCCTTGTCCCATGATGCTCACCCTTGTCTCCCTGTTGTCATGGTGATTAATAGAGACCCTCAGTTCACAGTAGGGTCCAAAAGTGGTGATTAGGAGAGACTGCACCTGTTACACACACACACACACACACAGTAAGTAAGACAGAGGTGACCTGGACGTGAACGTGGCCATATCTTTTCTCAGATAAACAGAGGCTTTGGTCGTCAATCGAGCATTGACAGCAGCGACGCCGAGGGCTCAGTGTCACCATTATGGATTATACTAGAGCTGAGCAAACTCTGCCACCAGACTCTGCGGCCCGACCTCAGTGTTTTGCACATCAGGCTGTAAACCCTGACACTAGCACCAGACAGTTCAAAGGTTGATGTCCAAATCATGGACATTTTAACCCAGAAGTCATGCATGTCAGTGGTCTGCAGGGTGCATCAGAGTTTCAAAGGTTATGAAGCGTTTTCAAGCAAAAATAAATCACAGGCATCGATTAAGTGAAAACACATACACTTAATGGAAGACTAAATGTTTTTACCAAAAAGTATAGCTTTTTATGAATGAAATTTTTACCTCCGCCAAGGAGGTTATGTTTTTGCCAGCATTTGTTTGTCTGTCTGCCTGTTAGCAACATAACTCAAAAAGTTATGGACGGATTTTGATGACATTTTCAGGATTTGTTGCCAATGGCACAAGGAAG
>JAPSES010000069.1:2333493-2345855 GCA_029822895.1 Maxillicosta whitleyi | reverse complement strand
CTTCACACCTCCCCCAGGGGGCCCACCCACAGTTTGAGAAACACTGATTTAAATAATGACCTGACTTTTTTACCTTCACAACTGAAAATATAAGCCTGTAGACTCACTTGATGCTGTTACTTTCACATTCTTGACTTCCCACCTCTGAGGTTTGGTCACATAATGGGTTTTCTTAATGGGTAGAAATATAGTGGCAGCAATGACAATGATTTTTGTCATTATTGATTAAATTATCCTCCATAAACAGACCATTTTGTCCATCTTCCTAATAAAAAACCTTCTTCTTCTTTTATTACTATAAATATTACTCTGAATATGTCAAAAAAGTGATTAAATTTTTTCAGTAAATGTGCATCTTATCATATAAACATCCATGTAAACCCAAATGTCAGATTCTCAAAACAACATATTTTAAAAATACTTCATCCACATAATTACCAGATGTAGAATATGCTATATTGTTTGGTTTTCAGAGGCTTTTTGGACATTAATTCAGTGCTTTCAGTACCTGTGTCTCAGGGGGGTTTTGTACCACATGTTGCGACACACAGCACCTGTTTACAGTCAGCAGGGTTAGCAACAAAGATCATCTCTGGTAGTGGTGCATACCCAAAAGGAAAGCTCACATTTCTGTTCACAAACACGCTTACTTTTAAACATTATGAAGGTGGAAATAACAGGTTTTGGATATCTGCAAGTACCTCAATAAACTTAAAACAAAATGTGTTATTTTAATTGGAATAAACAGGACTATTAGTGTATTAACATATTACAAATATTAGCTTTTTTTTATATATATATATACCAAGGGTAAAAACGGAATATTTTGTGCATGTAAACATACTTAATGCCCCCTGATTTCATTATACATGATCATAAAGAAAAGATGAAGCCGAAACGAGTGGAGAGTTTTGTCTCAATGGGACAAAACCTTCCCAAAGGGTCCATATGTTTTTTTGAAGCTAAATTCAACTGGGTTTATTTTGTACATATTTGCTGTGTATGTATGGTTCAGGTAACTGCCACAAATGATTTCAGAGACTAAAACACTGAACTATGATCTTATGTTAACCTTAGAATCCAAGAAGTGTAGTGATGAAGTAGAATAGATATAATATGTAGGAATTTAACCCATCGTTTGTATTTGTATCCTGTTACTGACTTGTGTTTTTAACGGTGAAAGAAAGGAACCAATGATGTGCTGATATATTTGGGATTTGAAATAACATAGAAACACACAACTTGAAGTAACAATGAAGATTGTTGTATTTTATTTTATTTTTTTTTTTGTTCACAGCATCACTGAAAAGGACAAAATCTATTTATTGTATGAAACCACTGTTGTGTATTTTAGCATCATGTGACTGATGATACATGAAGAAAGCCTTTCGACATCTTTTCCTCTCTGAATAAGCAATGCTTTATTTACTGAAATGACTCTAAATTCCTCACTACCGTCTTTGTGGAAATATGAAGACAATGTTTCTTTCTGCAGTAGCTCTGTGTCTAAAGGCCAGCTGGGTATTCACTTTTTAGCGGCTACACAACCCAAAATATTAGGAAACAAATGACGCTACTGTGTCGAGTGTCCATTTCAGCCCACGGTTGTGTTGTGACAGGATTTATATCTGGTTCTGGCCCAGTTTGGACTACAGAGCCTGTGTAGCCCATCAACTACAAAAAGTCAGGGAAAAGAAAGGTAATGAAGATTTTTGCTCTGTTATCTTAAGGTGATACTTGAAAATGATCAAAACAACTCATTAGAGGCCAAGCTTGTGATGTTATCTATCCTTTTTTTTTTTTTTTTTTTGAAAATTGTCACCCAAAGAGTGTTTCACTAATTATTAAGCCTCCTGTTTGCATGCACGTTCTTGTCCTTCAATGGATTCCTTTAACTTATATATAGTATGATGAAGTAGTTGCTGTATTGCTTTTTTTGCTTTTGTCTTTGTTTGTTTTTTTTGTGAAATACTGTTTATTACAAAGTCATTGTTTGTATGCATTTGGCTTAGCTTTGATGATTTCCAAACCAATGTAAATTACATTTTGAATAAAATAACTATTTAAACCATTTTTGTTGTTGACATGTAATTGATAACACAGCAGACATTTTATGAAACTAATTAAATAATAAGCCTAGAAACATCAGTGAAATCTGTACTCATAATGACTTACACTGGCCACACTGCCACAATAATGAAATTATTCTTATGAAGGATTATGAATCATTATGTGTGCATGTTACATTCTTAGGAATTATAGCAAATTTGTTTTTACTAACATTATGATCACAGATTATATTTCAACACTGCCAGTTACCAATAACACAACAATAAGTGATGATATTTAATAATGTCTATGATTCTAAATTTAAATGGATATTAATGTAGATGAAAAAAAAATAATTTAAGTATTTTTACACAATAAATAAATGGTCATCTTGCAAACATTTTATTTTATTTCATTTTGGCTGAGGTGTACCTCTGTAGAGCATGTCATCATGAAATGTATCAAGTGTACTGCAATTAATTGTAATATATATAGGGTTATGTTCATACTGATGTTATTTAGATCTCAACCTCTATATTTACATTATTATTATTATTATTATTATTATTATTATTATTATTATTATTATTATTATTACCAAGATTGTAATAAACCTTGATTTACACATCCCGGTCAGTGTCAATAGATGGCGGTATACACCTTTTAATGCTGGTTGTAATGCGCCAATTATATGAGAAGAAGAAGACGCGGCGTATTTTCCTTCTTCGTATCTGGAACCTTTGAGAGGGGAAGACTTAACGGTGGGACACTGTGTGAATATGGCAGATGTACCGGACAATGCAAATGAGCGTGAGTTTTTATAAGTAACTTCAATACTACACGGCACATTTATGTCCTACATCCAGTCTTTTCACCTTTTATCTAATATTATTGCACTGTTGTCTGTACCGTATGCTAGCATGTTAGCTAAGCCTCCCTAGTGTTACTGTTACCTGATGTAACCACTATCCGTTAAGTTTTCTGTGTTTTTATTCTCTTGTAATAAGAAACAGTATCGTGTTTACTATCAGGAGTTACAGACTAGTTATGGGATCAGCAAAAGTAAAAGGAAACCATTCGCAAATTGGTTACTTATTGGTGTTTTTCTTTACATCCGTTAGGTTAAAATAATTGGATTGTTATTGTAAAATATGTCACTTATTCTAGAACAGATACAAGGAAACAAGTAAGGGTTATTCTAATTATTTATATTTGTATTTATGTACTAGATCTGCTTAAAATTTTGCTGAGTCACAGTGATATTTGCAATTTCTTCACACCATGTTTGTGCTGTGACTCATTTGCAATTAGAGGTGATGTAAGGAGTCAGATTGTTACTCAGTGGTAGAAGTATTCACATCCTTACCAAAATAAAACAACCAATACAGCACTGTTAGAAGACTTACATATTGAACATGACACTTAGAAACAAAACGGTCTTAAGTACAAAAAGTTAAACTTAAGTAGTCACTATTATTATGTTAATGGTTTCATTTTACTATTGCATTAATGACCTAGAATAACCTTTTAAAAATTATTTTGCATTTTGTAGTAAAAGTCAGGTGTTTTCCTATATCTATTTGCCTGACCGTGTACATGTTCATAAAAGCTTGGAGTAAATTTCAAGGTTATTTTTTATATCAAAACAGAGAATTCAGTGGCTTTCAGCAAATGATGTCATTAACTGAACATTAACAGCACTTGTCTTCTGTCGTATGGGTGTTTGTGTTGACTATGGAGCCTCTGAATTTCTAAATAAGACACATTTGAAGGTACTGAAAAACAGAGAAACTGCATTTTACCTTAGTTATTTGCATATTTTGATAGGATTAAGTTATTTAGTTATTTATATCGGTAGATGTTTTTGGTCACCAGCAGCTGTTCAGGTCTTTGAAGGTTCATGTGTGTGTTCTATTCTTCTATTGTACATGTTGAAGGTTCAGCTTATTTAACCAACTTTATATGTGTTGATAGTTCAATCTACAGCAATATATTCTGTAAGAACATCATATATCTGTAGCATCGCTGTCCTGCTGCATGAACCACATATCACATAAAAGGTTGACCTTTCATGACCTCTTAAAAACAAGCCAAGCTTATTTAAGAGGGATTTCAAAGACTTTATTTATTTTATACACAGTAAGTAGAATAATTTTATCATTCCATAAAGGAACACTGTGCTTCACTTTATTGCAAATATTCACTGGTTTTCACTTGACAGAAAGAGTCTATGGAAAACTGATCTGGAATGTATCGAAAACTACTATACAAATTAAGTGGAGTAAAGTGTACAGTTATTACTCCTGAAATGTGGTGTAGTTAAAAAGTAAAGTTCATGAAAGTACTTTAATAAAAGTAATTGTATACATTCCGCCACTGTAATAAATGAATCATCAAAATGAAACTTGTTATAAGTAATATTAAGTTAAATTTCACCCAGTACTGTTTGAATCTCAGAAAATGTATTGGACTGTGAGCTGTTAATGACACCCTGATAATGAAGAATAAATGTTGACGTCTACATTGTTCTTTCAGACTGCCCAGGCACACAAAGTGAACAAGCTGGGAAAACATCATCATGTCAGGGTTGTCCCAACCAGAAACTATGTGCATCTGGAGCTACAAAGGCCCCCGACCCTGGTGAGATAGTCTAAACATTTTGCTATTCTGATCATCTGAGCAATCCAACAGATACCTGTGGCATTCACCTGAAACCATCAAAGTTTCTAGGCTCCTAAAAGCCTGACTGAGCGAATCTTTGTTTTGTCTTAATGATGAAGAAATCCAGGGTAGAGGAAATTTATTAATCCCCAGGTGGAAGTTAATTTTTTTCATCAGCTCAATTAAAAGAAATATAGGAACCCAAACAAACATGAGCCATTATCAATCTATGAATCATCAGACTGAGGTGTTCTAGAGTCTGATACAGCAGACATGAAGGATCTTTTAGAAATCTCGGTTCTGCATCTTAATGAGGTTTGTCACCCACTGCAGCTGCTCTTCTGGTTTGTCAAAGTAAGATCAAGAGGATGATATGGGTTTTCTGAAATGCTCTTTATCATATTGAGTGTGCATCATCTCTCCGCCACAGTCCGCAGTGGTGGTGGATACAGTCCAACCGACTGGTGAAACTTATGCAACATCTCATGGCAGACATCAAAGAACCTAAGCCTCCACAGGAAACGCATGTTCTATGAAAAATGATCATAGAAAAGGCCTGTTTCTCCATCTTGTAACCTTTAGATCAGTGTTCTTCAACCTTGGGGTCACCTGATATTTCTAGTACCATATTTTCCAGACTATGACACACATGAATATTAGCCATGCCTAACTATAAGCCACATCTGACTATAACCTGCAGGTGTCCACATTGTGACATGAGATATTTACACAGAAAGATTAGTTAAATATTTATTTACCCTTCACTGTTTTTTTCCAAACACTGTCTGTAACACGTCTCCTCTCCTGCAGCCATAGCAGAGATTGGAGAAAAGCTGTCGACAGTCAAACACAAGATCCTTGTACTGTCTGGTAAAGGAGGAGTGGGGAAGAGCACATTCAGCGCTCATCTGGCTCATGCTCTGGCAACTGACAGCGCCAAGGAGGTAATATTCTGGATTAGAGAATGTTCAAACCACTGTGAGCCACTGTTTAAGATGTCCCGAAAGTTACTGTGCACTAATGTCTGCACCCAAACACCACTGATGTTATTTATCAGGTCCCATTCGCCACAATTTAGAAGGTCTCTGGCAATAATGTTGTGGTAGTTGAGATGAATATCACTATTTGAAGATCTAATTCCTATTTCTGAAACAGCCATGTTCTATTCTGATGTTCTGACCAAAGTAAAATCAAAACCAGAGGCAACAAAAAATGGTTAATAATTTATCTTCTTTGTGGTTTTATGGATGTCGCTTACTCTATCTGCATTGGGTAAATTTAGAGAATTATTAATTAGACATATGTGACACCTTTATGGCTAAATTGCACAACTCAGAAACCCTCTAACCCTAATCCAACACCCACCTCATTATTCTTTTTATTATGTGGTGCTCCAATGGCAATAAATCAATAATTCGGGGTTGGTGTTTATCTTCCACATTGAAAAATTGTATCTTTAGTTGAACATGTACTGTATTTGTTCTTTCACGCCTGAAAATCCATACAAATATTAGGTTGTTTTTTTTTAAGTGCTAAGAAATAGCAATAGAGCAACAAAATAGTAAAAAAAAAAAAAAAAGAGTACTATGGAAACTTTTAAGTGCAAGAGAATAGGCTAAAGCCAAAAACACTGAAAATGCTAAATGACACTAAAATTATATTTAGAAAAAAAGATGTATACAACAGATCTATTACAGTAATTGGTATAGAATAATGTGCATTAAGAAAAAGGCATTGCACTAAAAAGCTATTGGACACATGAAAGTACATAAACTAGTCCTGGTCATATTACACTGCAGTGTATATGATTTCATATATGTACACTGCAAAAAAGGGGGATCTAAAAACAAGTTAAAAACCCTAAATCTGAGTAAAAAGGTTCTAAAATCAAGTGAAATTATCTGTCCTTGCAGCAAGATCATTTCACTTGACAAGATTCTTGAATTAAGGTCGTTAAATCTAGAAATAAACATGTCTACGGCTGTATGAACACTTAGGTCGTAGGTCCCAGGGGTGAATTGGGATTGGGATAGCCATGTGGGGCCTTCTCTAACATCTGCTAGTGGAAGTCCTGCAGTGCACAGTAACTTTTAAGACTGCTTCCAAATATTCACAGAATACACTGTACTGCATGGTAAAGATTCTCTCTGCTCTTAGGTTGCACTGTTGGATGTAGACATCTGTGGCCCGTCCATTCCTCGAATCATGGGCTTGGAGGGAGAACAAGTGAGTTGTGGCTGAGAGGTTTACCTTCATTTGACAGAGGCCTGTAGTAGAGGCAGGGCATATGTGGTCTTATAAGTACAGCAATGCACCTTTTTTGTCGACCCTTTCAAAACAAAACCCTGTAGTATTTCAGTGGATAGAAACCACTCATTGTATAATAGAGCTTTTACTGCATAAACATTGTCCCCTCATATCACTTAAGTTTGTCCAAATGACAACTTGTCATAGTGTACCTTGTTTGGACAAGGTACACTAACTTAAACCAGATGACAGCTTTAAAATGTTGAAATGATCTGGATTTTAAAGTATTAAATTAGATTTGTTGAAGTAAAAATTGTGCTTAATTGGCTGTTGTGCTTAATTAAACTTAATTACATGACAGGCCCCAGAAGTTTATGCAAATATATATATATATTTTTACATTTTGCTGCCTTTATTTGTGGACTGGCTTTTAGATGTTTGTGTCCATGGCTATTTTTCGAGACCCAGCATGTAACTGAATCTGTTTTTTAGTTGTTTGAGGAAATACTATACTGTGCAAAAACAAATAAATACCACAAACTAGTGACATGGCGGATGCCCAGGTTGATTCATTTTAGTAGAAGAGTGTGAGGGATGACTTTTTTTCTGACAAGCTGATATTGTAAGTAAGGTAATGTTTTTAATATCTTGTTGAAATAAGTGTTTCAGTAAGTCTGTTTTCTTGTGCACAGGTTCACCAGAGTGGATCAGGCTGGTCTCCTGTGGTGAGTAAATTCAGTCAATTTTGCTGACATTTTAAAGGTTTTAATCCTCTGAGATCGATGTATTTTAAGTATGTTTTTTTCTGTGTGTGTATGTTGCAGTATGTAGAGGACAACCTGGCAGTGATGTCTATAGGCTTCCTGCTCAGTAGCCCTGATGACGCTGTGATTTGGAGAGGACCCAAGAAGAACGGTACTTTAATGTTTCTACTATTATATTTTATCCAAACCTTAACAGGAAGTTACAGCTGATATTTGTGTCTGTTTCCAATCAGGGATGATCAAGCAGTTTTTGAGGGATGTTGACTGGGGGGATCTGGATTACCTCATCGTGGACACACCCCCTGGCACATCTGATGAGCATTTGTCTATTGTGCAGTACCTGAGCTCCACCCACGTGGATGGAGCTGTCATTATCACCACACCACAGGTAAATACACAAACAGTTAGAGCGTTAAGCTATACTATTTAATGTCTGTAAGCACTTCTGTAGAGCAGGGTCTTAAACATGCAGCCTGGGAGCCAAGATGGGCCCACCAAAAGATCCAATCTGAACTGTGGGATGAATTTGGGAAGTGCAGAAATTACACTGAAGATATTAACAATCAAGGGTGTCAAACTCATTGTAGTTCAGGTTCCACATACAGACCAATATGATCTAAAGTCGAATAATAGGATAATAACCTATAAATAGTGACAATTCTATTTTTCTAGGTTCAACTGGACTACTTTTTCTCTTTTGAAACCAGTTGGACCTTGAAGAACAATGACCTAGGGAAATGAGAAAGTGAATGACAAGTTTTTATTTAAGTTCCAAACTCCAAAATTTTCAACAGTATTATGTTTGTTACCAAAGGTTTGCATAACATTGTGCATAATGCACATGTATAAATGATAAGGTGAGGCATAATATTGTTAAAATTGCACTTAGTTTTTGTAAAAATAGATAAATAAAAAATTGTTTTTTCAAGTTATTCGCATGTTTTTTGTTAAAGGATTGTTTGTAAATGTAAATATTTTCATAATTAAAAGGTTTTTTTTATTGCATGAAAACAAAGAGAAAATGTTGTCATTATTTAAACGTTATAATACTATTACATTAGTGATCCGGCCCACTTCAGATCCAATTGGGCTGAATGTTGCCCTTGGAAGAAATAAGTTTGACACCCCTGCTGTAGAGGGAAACTCCACGCTGTTAACATTATAGGGGTGCACTGCAGGGAATTTTATTTCAGTTTTCCCCCACAGAACACAGTAATAGCGATACTGATACAGAATGACAGTTGTCCGTCATATAGAATAGAAACACATTACTCAAAATGAGATATTGTTTCGTGTTGACACAACCATATATTGAGATTGAACCACCAAAACTTTGGTTTTATTATAAGTACAACAAATTAGGTTTGATTAAAATGCATGTGAAGTTAACCAGGAAACTAAACCATAATGAAGGACCACCCTTAGGTGTAAGTCATGAGGGGTTTCTTCCCAGTGGAAACCCCCCAATTTACTGCAATGACTGTCACCCACACCATTTGTTTCAGTTTTTTATGTTTTTTGAGGTGGGCTACAGTAGAATGGAATTCCGGTAAATGCAAGTATGAGGGTGGTTAGAGAATATGAAATGCAAAACTTTGTCATAATATTTTTATGTTAAAACAATAAAGAACAAGTTAAAATTATCAACAGATAGTGAAAAAGCATTATAATATTATGTGAAAGATTTCAATATACCGTGTTGTGTTGCAGTGAGCATGAGATCCACTTAATATCTCTATAGGCACGATGATAATACATCTGTGGGTGGTGCTAAATTAGATTCAACAGAGCGAAGTTCTATTCTGCTGCAGTCTACTGTTGATTAATGTGCTGTTGTCACTTTCATTATGAGCTAATATAGCTACATGTGCGGATTAGCATCTGACTTTAAAGCACTTCATTTTATGTGGCAGCAAAAACAATAGACACAGAGGCTTTTATTTTTTTTCTTCAGGATGTAATATGATGGATGAATGGGTGAGTGCAAGGAAAGAAATAATGAACGAACGAACAAATTGTAGTGGATGGATGGATGAATGGAAGGAAGGAAGGAAGGAATGAATTGTAGTGGATGGATAGATGGAAGGAAGGAAACAAGGACAGAACGAATGAAGGAAGGAACGAACGAATTGTAGTGGATGGATGATGGATGGATGGAAGGAAGGAATGAACGAATTGTAGTGGATGGATGGATGGATGGAAGGATGGATGGAAAGAAGGAACGAACAAATTGTAGTGGATAGATGGATGGATGGTTGGTTGGTTGGTTGAGTGGGTGGGTGGAAGGAAGGAAGGAGCAAACGAACGAATTGTAATGGATGGATGGGTGCATGGTTGGAAGGAAGGAACGAATGAACAAATTGTAGTGGATGGATGGGTTGGTGGGTGGGTGGATGGAAGGAAGGAAGGAACAAATTGTAGTGGATAGTTGGTTGGTTGGGTGGGTGGGTGGAAGGAAGGAAGGAGCGAACAAACAAACTGTAGTTACTATTGAGCACTAATAGGAAGTCATGTGTGGCCTTTGAGTTCTCCTCCAGTGAAAATCCCATCCACATCTACTGTGACATTGACCTCCTGCATCAACAGCACAGGACTCTGATCCTGACAACATCACAAATTCAATTCTGCTGTTGGGTCTTGATGGAATATGCTGGTGAGATACGGGGACATTGGACCTATTTTAATGTAATTAAAGTTGAAGTGTGTTCAGTTGCAGATTCCTTCTTTATTTGTACTTTGTATAAAATGCACTCACCATGTGTTAGCCAACAGAGGATGCTATTTAACTGCAAATCCTTAAAAAGTCTAGAGCTACTTCACTTGTCGTTATAGCAACATGCAGTCACACCACACACACCTGTTGAACACCCACCACCCAGATGAACAAAATAAGATGAGGTGATAGAAACAAGTACCCAGTCAAAGAAATTATTAATTATTATTATATATTATTATTATTATTATTATTATTATTATATTAATTATTATTATAATTATTAATTGAATCTTTCTTCGGTCATGTACATTTAAATAACATTAAATTGTGTGTGGAGATAAACAGGAAACTGCATTCACAGCATTGCAGTGCAGTTTCACCACACATTCTTTATACCGCTTTTGATGAAGTGATCTGGTTTTACAAGGACACGCACCTTTTCTGGTAAATAGGTGTGTATGCTATTACTGGTGCCAAAACACCTGCTGCAATGATAAGAGATTGTATCCTGTAAATGTAAATTTTCAGAGAAATCCCAAAGTATTTATTTTGGGAATATACCCAAAAAGGTGTTCTATAAATAGCTATTCTAAGGTTCAGCAGATGTTTGTTTCCTCCATGCCAAAAAATTAATCGCACTATTTTGCAGAAATATGGAATGTCCAACACTGAATCACTGGATAAGAGAAATGTCATTGTCTCTGGCGATTAAAAAAAATAAATAAATAACATACTTTCTTAAAGTTAAAGGAGAGCAATTTGATCAGATCTCTACTTGGAGAGAACTGATCTTTCAAATACACTAAAGGACAACAAACAGCCATAAAAAATATTAGAAGTTATTTATTTTTATTTATTTATTTTTGTTTTTTTATTTATTTATTTTCGTTTCTTTTATTTTCTTTGCTCTGGTTAATAACCTTGTAACAACTATTCAAGATTTAAGATTCAAATTCCTCAATTTCAGTTTGTAATGTAATTTTTTTTTAAATTTTTTTTGTTTAATCTGAGAAACTCAATAAAAACGTTGTTAAAAAAAAAAGAGATTGTATCCTGTAGTCATCGAGCACGTTGAGTATATACAAACACACATACTTCTGTGGCTGTATATTGGTTGTCGATACAATATGTTAACACTGGAAATCTTTTGGCATCTATATGAAAGCTTTAAGTTTAGAGATTAAAGTGGTAATAGTAGTAGATTTGGTGACTAGTTAGAGTGCAAAAACAAACAATTCAACCGCAGACATTGGAATGTATTGTCTCTGTGCAGGGTATCTTTACAGTTGTGGTAACATTCACCAACCCATGTAAGTATTTCCTGGTTTTTACATTGTGGCCTGGCCGGTTGATGTCAGGCAGCAGTAGAATCAATTCCTCATTCCTCCAGCTTTCACTTAACTACACTGGCAACAAAGCTGGGAAATACCCCACTAGTCTGAGGGTATGTATAAAGCTGGTGTAAAGAAACAAAAACATTGTCACGCATTCTGCTGATTTGCTCTTCTTAAAGCAACCATCACACACAGCTGTGATGCAATCAAAAAGCTTCATAGAAAAGGAACTACAGTGTTCATCTATTGTTCTTCATTTTAGGTTTTGTCTGTTTCCACCTCGTCTTTTTTTATTACCTCCGCCGATGAGGTTATGTTTTTGCCGGCGTTCGTCTGTCTGTTTGTTTTTTAGCAACATAACTCAAAAAGTTATGGACAGATTTTGATTAAATTTTCAGGGTTTGTTGGCAGTGGCACAAGGAAGAAACTTTTGGGGGTGATCCAGAAGAAATCCTGCATTCTGGATCACTTTGAAAGTTTCATTAACATTGGGGTCAATGGGGCCAAAAATTTAGTTTCTCAATATCTCGGTTAATTATTGACCAAACCTAATGAAATTTTCAGGAAATGTTCGCTCTGAGACAAGGAACA
>JAPSES010000069.1:2311012-2333393 GCA_029822895.1 Maxillicosta whitleyi | reverse complement strand
CCCGGGGGGGGGGGGGGGGGCTGGCTATCTCAGCAACTACGGGCGGAAGTCGGGGTACATCCTGGATAAGCCGCCAGTTGATCGCAGGGCCACACAGAGAGACAGACAACCATTCACACACACTATATGAAATATTTGAGCCTTTAATTATTGTTTTTTTTCCCCATTCTTTTTAACAGTGTGACATATAACAAGCTAACAGATGTTGGAGCCCAGAGTTTGGGGACCAGTCTGAGACACTGTAAACAAATGAAGTCTCTGAGGTGAGAAAACCCTGCGTTCATTATCACGGTCACATCCGTATATCCACATATCTGGATTCCACTCCTGTTAGGGAAACATTCAAACATCTCTGTCATTTTTTGTATCCATATCTCTTATATTTGACTGTTTTTTTTATTCAGGATGTGGAATCAGTTCATTCCAGGTGGGGTGTGTGAGCGACTTCAACAGCAGGATCACCGGATACTGTGGCATTAGACCGTCATCAAGCTTATCCTCTGACAGATTCATGTTTACACTACTCAGCGACTTCTTCACATACACATTAAATCACACATTCACCAAACAAAATAAGAATAGTTTTTTGCTGCTGTATTCAACAATTTGCACTATAATGTTTGCAAAAGCATTCATGTTTTTCACCTCTGCACTGTCTAATTTGTATATATGCATGTGATTTATTTGAGGAGTGTTTTTATTTGTTTACTCTCTATGTACTAATAAAAAATGAACTGGTTCAGGGTGGCAGCAGGTAGTAGTTTTTACATTTCCTTTTTCACATGACATGTTTACAAGATTCGCAAGTTGATCAAAAACTTTGTGTCACTTCCTTCTCAAAAGGTTTCTGTTCTCTGTTTTGATACTGAATAACCTTTAACAGGGTTGTGGTGTCTGCTGGTGTCGTTTTGTTTGTTTTAGGCCAGTTTTTGGTCAGTCTTGCCTAATTTTGATATCATGAAAAAACAGAAGCGGGCACATAGGAAATGTCTGGTATCTTGTGGCATTTACTCTACAGAATTAACCAGGCACATGAGTGGAGATATTTGAGTTCAATTCACTAAATAAAATGAGCAGGGTAAGAAAAGGGTAAGAAAAATGCAGATTAAGCAAGGCTGAAGTGGTAATGGAGGGATAAAATTTATTAAAATGTAAATGGACCACCTGAATCTAATACACAAGGTGTTCTTAAAATTTCTTTACAATTTAACATTTAGTACAAAAGCAAATGAATTGACAAATATGTTGAAATTATTACAAAATGAAAAGTAGATGTTTTGGTTTTTTTGCCTTATTTAACCCATAAAAACCCAGTGGTACTTTTGTGGCTATTTTTACCCTTCTCAACTGATTTATCAGCAATTTAAAAAAAAGAAATAAAAAAATTATATATTACCCTCAGTATTTAGCTTTTTTTTGTGTGTGTGTGTAAATCATGTAGTTTTCTACATTCAATTCATAGATCATATAGATGTTCATGAAAATTCAGAGTAATTCCAAAATGAATTAAATAAAAACAGAAAAATGAATAAAACGCTTCTTTTTCTGTGAAGTTATTGCTAACTGGATGTAAAACCAAGTGTCTCCATCCACTGTCATTGATTCTACTTCATGGGTTTTACTGATGAATCAATGCTGTAGGACACAGGTGTCAAACATGTGGCCCAGGGGCCAAATCTGGCCTGCCAAAGGGTCCAGTTCGGTCCTGAGAATGAATTTGTGAAATCCAAAAAAATGACACTAAGATATTAACAATCCTTTTAGTTCAGGTTCCACATTCAGACCAATTCAATATCAAGTGAGACTTTAAACATGATCATAATAACATATAAATAAGGACAACTACAAATTTTTCTCTTTGTAAATGCAAATATTTTCATGTACATTACAGTAAAACAAAGTATAATTTTGCAAACAATATGAACAACCTGAAATATCTTAAGAGAAGTAAATGCAATGCTAACAATATTCTGCCTGTTATTAAATGTTTTGTGTATTTGTAGATCCACTATGATCTGTAAGTTATAATGTACATTTGAAAATACTAAACACATAATATTGTCAAAATTACACTTATTTTTTCAGTTTGTTCATGTTATTCACATTGTTTGAAAGAATAATTTGTAGATGTGAACATTTTCATAATGTAAATGTACTCGCTCTAAAACTTACTATCATTATTTATAAATTATTTTACTGGTTTGGCCCACTTAAGATAAAATTTGGCTGGATGTGGGCCCTGAATTAAAATGAGTTTGACACCCCTGCTTTAGAAAATGACAGTGTGTCCACATTCATTATGGAGCCTCTGAACGTCCAAATGGGTCATATCTGATGACCATGAAAGGACGACGAACTACATTTTACACCAATTATTTACATGCATTGATAGAATTAGTGGATCAACACATATTCAAAAGATTAGCTCTGTAGATGATTACTATTATACCATAAATATGTCCTGTTAATGTGTAACAATAGGGAATAACTTTAAAACAATATGAACTAGAAAAGCCTTTTTAAAAATGATAATGAGCACTAATAACATTTTTCTTTTCTTTTTTTAATGACCAAACGCTCAACTGTTTGTACAATTTTAAGTCATTAAAGGTCTGGAGCTGGGATGCCAAGGTGTGAGAGGAGCTAAGGTGTCGACGGTGATGGGAGACGGAACGTGCAGTGCGTGCAGCTTAAATTTCTTTGGATATGGTAAACACACTTAGTGGACACCCTGTATACTGCACAAAGTGTTAAACAGATAAAAGATAAAACTGCAACAAACAAGTTAAAATTTTACTTCTTCCTCATTCCTCTTCTTCTTAGACAAGCACATATCTGCAACATCAACTGTCAACAGTGTCTCCAATGAAAGATAGACACAACAGGAGCTCAAATAAAGTACAATTACTGCCACCAATGACTTCCTTCCAGATCGTTTCATTAAATCCAAGAGGTGCAGAGGAACCCAACATGCTGCGGTTGTTCTCTGCCACTCTCTAGTGGACAGATTTGTATATAGCACCAACATTTTCCCACCCACTGAAATGGATAGATTGATTTTTCTGTCACATTCATCTGGTGTTTCATAAATTTAATAATGATAGGAACCAAAATAGGATGTGCTGTGATATGTTAATGCATTGGTCTCATTCCAGTGGGAGTGTATTACTTGTATTTTTATTCAGTATTTATTGATTTATTTGATGTAATTAAAACAAAAACGTTTTTATTTGATGCAACATTTTACATTTACACCATCACATTTCAGAAACAAAAATGTAACTTTACATGGACACCTGGCAGTCATTACATCGTTATCAGGCTTCTGCAGAGCTGGATGATGATCTGATTATTAATTGAACCAGGTGTGACATCATCTAAAACATGCAGGATAGGGGTACTGGAGGACCAGGATTGGTGACCCCTGCAGTAGGGTCTGCACGCGACATCCACTGGTGTATGAGTGTGTGTGTGTGTGTGTGTGTGTGTGTGTGTGTGTGTGTGTGTGTGTGTGTGTGTGTGTGTGTGTGAATGTGAGGGTTTGTAAAGCACTTTAGGCTCCATGAAGGTGTAGAAAATGCATTATATAAATGCAGTCCATTTACCATACTGACCACTGACAGGCAAAGATCTCATCATCATGTGTGTGGAATATGTTAGGCAGCGAACATGTCAGTTTAGTGTGTCAGAAACAGCAAAATGGGCAAAAGCAGGATCTGAGTAACTTTAACACTGGATTACTGGGTCACCGCCTCTTCAGATAGTGTTCATTCCTGATGTAAAATGTTTAGTATCTATCAAAAGTATCTAAAGAACAACACCTGCATCTCAACCATTCTAGGATCTATGGAAGTATAACATTATTACCACCTGTTTTATATTGTATAGGCTCCCCTTTATCTACTAAAACAGTTCTGACCCCAGACCGAGACTCCACCAGACCTCTGAAGGTGTGCTGTGGTATCTGGATCAAGATGTTAGCAGCAGATCTCTGAAGTCCTGGAAGTAGAGAGATGGACCTCCATGGATCAGATTTATTTATCTAGCACCTCCTACAGATGATCAATGGTCCTGAGATTGGGACATTCTTGCTTAGTCCATTTTTGGTCGGTACTAACCACTGCAGACCAGGAACATCCAACAAGACCTGCAGTTATGCAGATGCTCTGACCCAGTCATCACCTTTACAATATGGACCCGGTCAAAGTCACTTACTCATTTTACTACTTTCTTTAACCTCATAGCATTATTGCGCAAGTTATATTTTGTCAGGTCATAGTTGGTGATGATAAATGAATCAGCGTTACTGTCAGTGTTGAGAGAGTTAAGTTATGGACCGCTCACAATTTGGCAAAAAAATATATGACTTAAGCAATTATGCTATGAAGATAACCGGGACGTGCTCTTATCATTTTGGCACCCCAGGCAAGATATGGATTTGACACTGAAGTATTGATCTTATTACACTGGTATTGATCAATATCAATACCAGCGTTGATACTGATATTATCAATACTTAGACTGATCCGTTCACCACTAACAATATTAGCTTTGAGGACTAAATGCTCACTTGCTGCCTAATATTTCCCACCAATATTATTATTACGTCTTCTGGTCAGAATGTTATGGCTGACGAGTGCATTTAATGGTAATAAAAACAATAAATAATATTCTAGAATCATGTGACTTTGAAGAGTTACTATGCAGAATGTGTAAATGCAGTAAAGTACATTTAGTTGAAAATACTTAAATGATCCATTACAAATAAAATTCCTGAATTAAACACAGCAATATTTCTACTTTTACAGTAAATGATCTACTTTCCACTTCTAATTCAAATATAGAATGAGTTTTGTTTCTTGCGTCACTGGTCTCTTACATCTTAAACGTGCAGTGTTTTGGTGGTGGAAGAGTTAGTAAAATGCAGGTATTACGGCAATTGTGTATTTTTTTGTAAGTTTGTGACCCAAAGAAATAACACATTTGTTGTTTGAGTGTTGACCTGATCTAGGGTAGAATACTTGACACAGACAATTCGATTGGAAGACAAGAAAAAGCTGGCATTCGCTCATAGTTTATTAAATACACATTGGAAAATAAACCTCTGTTACCATCTGTAGCTTATTACAGCATGTGCATGTCTGCGAACAAGCAAATGTGGAGGGATGACACAAGCACTGAGTAAAGACTTTGTTGATGATGATAAATGTAATTTAGTGCCTGGGAAATGACAAAAAAAAAGTGTTTTATGTTCAAAACTTTTGCCCAAACCTACAATCATCCCCAACTGACAGCATGACTTCCAGCTGATTTCTCAATATGTAACGTTATATAGACTCGCACATTGGAAAATATCATCATTGACCATTAACAATAAAATCAGCATGATAATGTCATTCAGCCTCAGCATGACAATGTTTTTATTACAGAATTTGCCTCTTGAGTACATATTATTTGCATACTGGTCATTACAGAGAAGCCCTTACTTGTGATTCCTTACAAACATCTCCCTATATTACTAGTGTCCTGTGATCAACAACTTACTTCTGGTTATTTTTTTCTATAACTGCCAAAAAAATACTTAACACACCAACAAAATTGATAATTGTTAATTTCCTCCCAAAAATCATCAATAAAAATATATTCACAGGAGTAGACTATGGGAGACTCTCTATAAAAGTAAGAGTGAAATTAGTAGAAACATATTTTCTCCTTCTGAATATGTTTTTTTTGAGTCAGAACATGGCTTTTTCGTCTTCATTTGTTAGACAACATTGTAGTGAAAACTGCATCTGGCTATATTTAGTCTAGTGCATCATTTGAGCTGAGTTGGCACAGAGTTGTTCGAAATGACATCTCAACAATCTGAAGTGAATACAGCAGAGCCATGTTGGTGTAAAGGCTGCCGGGCAGAGGCTAACCTTCAAAACACTGATGGGTAACATAAATACGGGGTCAGAGAGTATGAAACATGCATGTATAAACACTTTCCCTTCCAATACTTTCGGCTATTCAGGTTTCTCTCTATTGCCGTTTTGGTTTAGTATCCAGGGTATAAGTGATCGTCATTAATGTATATTGCTTAAAGCACTTTCAGACACAATCAATCCCTTTACAATCTTGAGTCATGGTGAAGCAGGTGATTTATTATTCAATTCATGATGTAGTTTAATTGCCCCTAGCTTAATCCTGTTTATTATTGCTGCCAAGAATAGAAATTTAAATGTGAAGTTCTATAAAACAGAAGTCGAACTTGTTTAACAGCCGTTTTAACATTTTAAAAACATATTTTGTAGGCAAAAAAAGATGAACAAGTTAAATATGTGTAGCACTTTTTTTCTCAAAATGAGGTTCAGCCTTTAATGCTACTCATATTGAGAACATTTTGACACATTAGGCCAGCGATGATCACAGCTGTCGTAACTTACCGGTTACTACTAATATCTTTGTTAAGAGTGAGAATTAAATTTGCAACAAAATTCATACTGCTTTAAAGGAATAGCGTTGTGGATAAGTAAATAGTTTGTGTTACAGTAAAAGGTTGGTAGGATCTTCCTGATATGTGAGAGTACCCAATAAGTTTAGGGCTCTATGTTTCACAGCCTGTGTCCAGTGTCAGTGTTATGTCTTGCCAGTATGCCCCACGTTCCAAACTGTGCTCCTGAGAGTTTGATTTCATCCCTGAAGCAGACATACAGTAACATTTCCCCTCAAAAGGTGTACGGATTAATTGATGATGACATGTGAGCAAGTGAAGCAGCAATGCTTTATGTATTCCGAAAATGTCAATGACACTTTAAACAAGTTGTGATTAATTACTTTTTTTTTTCCTGACAATTTTGAGTTCTGACGTGTCATGGACATGTAGGACATCACAATGGACGTGAAGTGGGAAGCTTTGAGTAATTTCCTTTTGCAGTCCACTACCAGATCTTCCTCAACTTGGATGATTGTTTGGTTGTGAAGCCAGTCAAAACCACACTTTGTTTTTACCTTCATGCCGTGTTGCACTCACAGGCTGCTTTAATTGTTGTCCATGCACACAACCTGAAACATGCTCCACTTCTTGTTAACTTTCCATTTGGAAGGGCCAATTCTCTTCACTTGCAACCCTTTGTGCTCCCCTTTTGGTATCCAACAAGCTGCTGTTGGGTAACGAGGGAGGACAGAGTGCTGGGATAACCCGCTGGTTTCCTGAGTCGATTGCCTTTCAAGAGCAACAGAGAGATTGACAGCTGATCCAGTGCGGAGTGCTCTTCCCTGGGACATTTGCTGACCATATGGCTGGCGGTGCTGCAGCTTTTCCTCTGGCTACCTTCTTTTGAGCCGAGACAACCTAGGACATGCGACACGTTACAACAGATAAAACAATACTCAGATTCCCAAATTACAAAAGGACATGCTTTTGTGAATAACCAACAAGAATTTCTCATATTCTACTTACTTTTTCACTGATATGTCCCTGTGTGTCAAAGGCAGCATCGTCATCATTCTCCACATCACTGAGTAAGGGATGTTCCCAAGGTCCCAAACTGAATCATCACCATCTGAACTCTGTTTCTTCCTCTTACTCCAGGTACCCCTCAAACACATCCAGTTCCGTGTCCGTGTCATAGGGGACAGAGGCCGAATCGGACAGCACCCCAAGGTCCACCAACGCCTGGTCCATGTCCTCAGGTAGAAATACTATCCCCACATTCAGGACAATGTACTCCATCAGAAAGGCATAGTAGAGGATCAGGACGTTCACAAAGAACAGGCCCAAATAAAACATATATGGGAGTTCAAATAAAGGCGATCCCACCGAATCTAGACGGGCATAAATCGGGTGTGTCATAGAAGATAAAGAAAGTCGCAGCTGGAGTTGTAGTGTTTATGTCCGGCAAGGACGTGGCGGACCCGAGTTGGTGTTGTTAGAAATATGCCTGCGGTGATAGGGTGAGGGACTCCATTTCGGCTTGTACTGACCTGCAACAGTGATTGAAAAACAGCTTTAACCCGTTAAAGTGTTAAAAGACATAAACACCGGGAGAGTTAAGGGTGTAACTTTCACAGCTTCCTTGCTAATAATAACCAACAGATTGAGCTATAATATCGCGTTAAGCAACTCGACGCATTCTTGGTTTCTTGGCTTTGCGGAATTCACGCCATGCCAACTAGCTATGGCTAAAAACAGTAGCATGCAATGCTAATTAAAAAAAAATAAACGCAGCTATTTTTAAAAGAAACCATTTCTGATTGCATGCGTACACACCTGGAAACAATACGTCTACGAATGAATGCTTTTGACAACGCCTTTGAATGTTTCTTCTGACATTTTCGTCAACCGCATCAAAACACTGCGATAGAAAAGTGAAACCTGATATCTAGACGTTTGATTGGTTAATAGAATAGTATCTCTGCTGTGATTAGTCACTTGAGATGTCAATCAGTGTCATGCCCCGTGTCGCGTGATTTAATCGTCACGGTTAACACAGGAAGTGATGTTTGTAGTTTTCTTAAAGCGTCTTTAGATGGTCTATTAAGTGTCCTCTGAAGTGAAAGAACAGCAACTCCCATATAACCCAGCTATCAGAGCTGTTACGCAATGTCCCCTGTTCGCTGCTATCGCCGCCTATCACCTTCTGTTTGCTAAGTAGCTATCTGTAGAGGAAAGTGGGTGTAATGGATATATGCGGACACCAACATTAGCAAAATAACGCGTCTGGAAAAGCATAGCCCACTTTTAAACCTCAACCATGTTCGGCCGGTCACGGAGCTGGGTTGGAGGACAGGGGAAAACAAAAAACATCCATTCCTTGGATCATTTAAAGTGAGTAGCTAGCATTAGGTAAGCTAACGTTAGCCACTGGTCACCGGGTGAGAAGGAATGCCAACATTTTCAATAGATCAGTTATTAAGAACTAAATTAACAGTGGTTTAGTTAATTAACCACTTGACACAGAAGGCGCTGTTAGTTTAGATTACCCATAGTTGCTGTGTTGTTACAGGTCTGTTTGGCAAGTTGTAGCTATATGCAAACAGACTACCGTTTAGTTTTACAGTAAAATGTCCAACACTGACAGCAACATTACTTTTCAGCCAGTATCTAATTTCTGCTACTTAACATTGACGTAGTCACGAAGCTAGGATTCAAACGTATATCCACTCAAAAACCTTTTCATTAAGCGTAGATGTTTTATTTTGGCCGAGTAGCAGTGCACAAGTTGAAAAATAGGGACTTATGTCTGTTATTATTGATAGCAATATCAGTTCACCAATCAAAATGGCTAAAGTTAAATTTGCCCCACCCTGAGAGGAGCAGCATATTGGTTCCATCAGGTGAAGCAAAAGGTATCAGTTATCTGGGTCTTTTGTATACAATCGGTGACCTACATTACCCTACTATACAATGTCACATGATAACTTGTGTGTGTTTGCGATAGGTGAACTGTCTTTAAATGATTATATTATGTATCACAGTTAAAGCAGTTTTGAAGTATTCATTATTTCTAGTATTACTTTACTTAATTTTGCAAGTATTCAGTTTGAAGGGCAAATTTTATTTTAGTTAACTGTTTTGCTTGTTTTCAGGCACTATCTCTAAAGTTTTAATTTATAAAAGTGGCAATGATAGGACAAAAGAATCATAACATAATGTAATTGGCAAAACCAGCATTTATTAAAGACATTGAAGATAATATTTAAAGCACTACAGCAGCCACCGGTCCACGGTGAGATGGAAAATAAATGTCATGTTTACCTACAATATTATTTCATTTGTGTCGCACTGTTTTTGTTTTGTTTTGAAAAACTGTTTTTCAATGGTTTGGCTCAGTTTTAGTCTTAGTTTTTGTTAACTAGAATTCTCTTGTTTTTAATCAGGTATTTGTACCATGTCCTGACGAAAAACACCACAGTGACGGACCACAACAGAAATTTGTTGGTGGAAACTATTCGCTCCATCACAGAGAATCTCATCTGGGGAGACCAGAATGACAGCTCTGTATTTGAGTAAGTACCAGTCAGTCTTTTTGAGCTGCTATTAAGTAAAGTAAATGTTACTCCTGCATACAAATCAAAGTGCTTTTTTGATGATACAATATAATCAAAGTGTTTTTTATAATGCAGAGATATAATATAGACAAAGCTTTCAAATTATTCAAGCTCCTTTAAGTGCAATCATGTACTGAACAGATCCACATTTGTGAACTAGTAAGCTCTGCAAGGATGCAGTGGTGTTCATCACAGAAAATTGCTCTGAATGGTTTTTTTTTTACAATCTATATTTATTCAGTTGATAACACTCAGGAAACAGGAAATCACAAGTACATCTATGAAGAGCAGAGGAGGTGCAGATGATGTCTTGGTGCTATCATTAATTAGCAGGAATGTATCCAAATATTTAAATTTCCTAAGTTGTGGGGTAATGTTTGCCCCCACCTATAAATGTTGATCTTGTGGAAGGTATTATTATCATCACTGTGGTGGTTAGTTATTTATACAATGTACAAAGAAAAGTTATGAAAAGTAGGTTCTTTTTGTTTCTGTCTAACATTCAAGTTTTGTACCTGAGAGGGACATGTTGCAATCTTAATCTTTATGCCTAGCACATGTAAGAAAATATTTTTTTGTTTTGAAAATTGTACAGAAAGTCACATGATATTGAGTTCAGTCCTATATGTATCTGTCTTCACGCACCTGGATGTATTCAGCTTCTTCCTGGAGAAGAACATGTTTGCCTTCTTCCTGAACATCCTGCGTCAGAAGTCAGGGCGTTATGTTTGTGTGCAGCTCCTTCAGACCCTGAACATACTGTTTGAGAACATCAGTCATGAGACCTCATTATGTAAGTATTAACATTTACACTGACTGACCAATAGAAGAGAAACATATTAATTTAATCCAGTTCAGTGAGATAAGCCTGTAGAAAATACCTGTTTTTTTTTGTTTTGTTTTGTTTTTTTTAGAATTGTGCATTTACTCAGTTGTACAGTACATTTAAATGCCATTGGTTTAGATCAAAACATTAGTTACAGGTGCAGTATTCATTTCAGGACTATTGGATTGTACTGCGTGCAATATTGATGCCTTTGAAATGTGTGTTGTTGTACTGGTTTGTCTGTTTTTAATATACAGTACACAGAGTATGACAGCTTGCAGCAGTTGTTGCTAGGCAACCAAGACTTAGCAGATTCTGGGGAGTCAGTCCAGCAGTGCAGTTATGTTATGGAGTATTTAGGATTATTGTATTAAACTAAATTCTACAACTATTAAGCACAAAAATTAAAGCTGCATATGACTTTCGTCACCAATTTTTCATCAAATCTGTATAACCTGAGTCATAGCCTACATATCACCAATCTGTAAGTGTTTCTGTGATTACACATCTGAATCTCTTCCCTCACGGTGAACAATTTTTGAAGATTACTCCACCCTAAACAATCCATGTGTTTACAAACAGAGCCAGTATGTCACTCGGACATTTTTGGAAACTTGTCACGACGTGCATTATGGAAAGCAGAGCACTACGCAGCCGCATTATAGCCACAGCAGCAACCGCTTCATTGCCTCCACTGCAGCTGGAACTCCAGTTCCCAGTAAAATCACGTTGCAAGAAATTTCTGAAAATGCCAGAGTGACCTACTAGCTCTGTAAAGACGTGGATTGTTTCTGGTGGAATACAGTTTGAAATTGTTCACTGTAAGGGAAGAGATTCAGATGTGTAATCGCAGAAAGACTTTGGGATTTGTGGTACGTAGGCTATGACTAGGGTTTTACAGATTTTATGAAAAATTGGTCATCAAAGTCATACGCAGCTTTAAATGAAATATGATATAATTCCAGTGAAAAACCCTAAAGCCTAGAAGTTCACCTTTCACATTGAACAGTGTGATCTGATGACACACAACTGTATTGACTGCTACAACATACAAGACTCTTAGATTGAAAATAGCAGCTCATAAAAGGGTGATACAGTCTTCCAAAACATTTCTCTTCTTTTCAGATTACCTCTTGTCCAACAACCATGTGAACTCCATCATCGTCCACAAGTTTGACTTTTCAGATGAGGAGATCATGGCCTATTATATCTCTTTCCTCAAGACGCTGTCACTCAAACTTAATAACCACACCGTGCATTTCTTCTACAATGAGGTGAGGCCACCGAGCGATGGGGGAGTATAAAAGACACAGGGATGGAAGGAATGTAGACAAGTCATCAACAGATTTTATATCCTGCCATTTCAGAGGCCGGGAATAGGTTGTATACGATAAAAAAGTAACAGAACCAAAGAAATTCTGCAGGTGCACGTTTGCATTGTGTACACATTGGCCAAGTTGTGCTATGTGGTAACCTCGATCAGTGCATGCTCAGTTGCACACTTCCCCCATCAAACACCAGCTTCCTGTGTAGATGCTGCTAAGTTTACAGGCCATATCCACCACAGGCATGTTTTTCTTCACTAGCAGGACAGATAAAGTGCGACATCATGCTGATGGTATCACCTAAGGGTATTTTGTGTCATATTAATGCTGAATAATTTTGTGCTTCTTCTGTGTTAATAGAGTATTTGAATAATATTTCATGTTATTACCATCCAGTGTTTCAGCAGCATCAGTAGTTCCTCCTATGGCCTGTGTGTGCTGGGGAAAGTTATTGGTGTACTGTGGATGGTAGTTTGAACCCTGAAGCCAAAACCAGACCCACTGTGTAGATCTGAGGGCAAAAATCTCAATCTTATTGTTTTGCTTAAATACACTGTTTTACTTAGAGCATTTACAGATCGTGATTATTCCAAGGTTTATCATTTTTTCATTATTGTTTTTGTCATTTGCTTTACCAACGGTTCTCCCCCAGGTGGTGCCATTTTTTTTAGCTTTTAATATATTCTTTCTATATTCATTCTTTTTCTTCCTATCAGAGCTACACAAGTCAATTTCTGAAGAAATATCTTGGTTTGGTTTTGGTGTCAGGGTCCAGTTTCTTCATTTACTGTGACCTCAGGGTGACAGTGTGAACTCTGACCCTTGACTATAAATGATTTGAGGTCACTGTGACTGAGGAATAGTTGGGTAGAGCGTCATGTGCTGGCACAGAGAGAGATGATGCAGAGGTGCTGGTTTGTCACAAGCAGCACATTTGTATAAACTGACCATCTAAATGATTCTTACTATTATTTACTATAGGTGTTATTATGAAGAAGATATGTCCTTTTAGTTTATGTTTGTCTTTTTGGGTGTTCTTCCTTTCAAAAGTAGACATTTTTATAGTATTTTTATATAGTATATCCCGATTTCAAGCAGCTCTAGCATGGAAGTGGTTAGAGATGAAGTGTACTGTAAATGAGAAAAATAATGACCTGAAATTTATGATGGGAGTACATTTACTCCTAATTTGCATATTGTGACGTAACAGCAGTGGCCATATTGGATTCCGTAACTATTAGTAAAATTGAGCTTTGAATGTATTTACATGGACATTTTCCGTGTGTTTTTGTTTTTTGTCATCTTATTCTTAAAATAAATTAACTTAAACATTAGTAGAAACCTAAATGCAGTGAGTTGTAGTAGGTTTTTAGCCTACCAGCAGAGAAATCTGTCCTTAGCCATCAAAACTAAAGTTAAATAAACTTTACTTAATAAATTAGTTCAGGACCATCCCTTTCAAACTGGATTTTCTTCTTCATTTTGAATAGAAACATGTTCTGAAACAGTGTTAGGATCAAAGGGCACATATATAAATTTACCAACTCTATCTTGAACAATGGTCTGTTTCATTCAATTATGTTGTTTGTTGCAATGATGCCATTTTGGTGCTTAAAGGCTTAAAGTTTTTTGTGTTATTGCTCAGTGCGTATTTCAAATAGCACTACTGAGGCAACATCATAATGATACGATATGCAGTGATACTCCCAGTGAATAAAAAAACTTCCCAGTGTTTATCTCTCTCTGTGGTCCGCTGTGGCCTGAGCGTTGTCGGTGCAGTACCTTGCTCACCGGCGCCCCCTCTCTGTCTCCCACACACAGCACACTAATGACTTTGCCCTGTACACCGAGGCCATTAAGTTTTTCAACCACCCTGAAAGCATGGTCCGCATCGCAGTCCGCACCATCACACTCAACGTTTACAAAGGTGAGTGCTGGCACGAGCACACGCCGACATTAACACCTATATGCGCGCGCACACATACATACACACACACACAGACAAGTGGGATGGTGAGACTGCCTACTGCCTTTTCCTTCAACTTCTTCCTGTTCTCGCTGCTGCTTTTGGTGCATGAGCATGACTAACAGGTGACAAACTCACAAGCATACTGTTACTGGCCTTTAAGGTGTTGTTGCCTTTATCTAATTTACCATCACCCTAGTGTAAATAAGGGGCTCTCCAGAAAAAGTGTTTGGCATTTAAGGCATTATGTAACAATCTTTTATTTTATTTTCCACGCAGAACTTGTTTATTTTTTTGTGATGACTGTAAAATACTTTGTTCCTTAAAGTAGAATGACATCTTTTAACACCTTACATTATTAATACAACAGATTAAAATATAAGTGAGTTGAAATGGCAATTTAACAGTTCATTCAGAGTCCATTTTTGCATGGTTTTTTTTTGTTTTAAGTGCACTCAGAAATCACAGTTTAATAAATTGTTATGCCGTCTGAGTTGCAAAGTGAGAAGATACAGTACAGCAAAATACCTGTTAAAGTAAAAAATGTTAATACAAATGGTAGATATTGCCATAATAACTTAAGTGCCATCATGCAGGATTAGATTAAGCCCAGTCTCCTCTTGTTCAATGTAAAATCCAGGCATCTGTCACTACCACCAGGTTCAGCATCTCTGGCATTAATCTCAAACTTATGTTACCCAGCATCCACGGTTCTTAAAATCCATCCATCTTTTAAAGAGTCGGGTTTTTTTTTTTTTTTTTTTAGAATGTTCTGCGATTACAATGGCTGTGTTGTAAATTTGGAAACAGCAGGACTTGTCCCCTGGCCATGTTGCTTTCCACACCTGCCTCTGCTTCTCCCTCTTCCTGTCCCTTCTCTCTCTGGGCTCTTTGGGGCTCTGCTGGTGGGCGACACTCCAGAAGAGGCACCTGGTGCATTCGGCAGTTTGGCTTCTCTCTTCTCTTCTCTCTACACTTAACGCCTATTATCTTAACTGTAAAGAGCATCGCATCATAACATAAGGGCTGTGGCTTACGGCTCTCTGTCTTTACCCATTCCTGTTTGTCTTTTCCTGCATGCAGCACTTTATAACTGTTTCTCACATCGTCCATAATTCCTTAATTCCCTTCAGGATAGTGAGTACTATTGATTCTAACCTTTGTAAAACCGCAATTAAACATAACCTGGTGTGGGGAATGCGCTGTATCACTGCTGGGCTCTGCTATGGTAAGGAATCTGTGAAAGAGGAAGGCATCAACCTAATGCAAACCTCAGGGCTCAAACATCAAACATCTGGATCACAGGTGTCGAGCATAAAGGCCGCAGGCTATTATTTCAATAGTCCGGCCCACTTCGGATCATATTGTGCTAAATGTGGCCTCTGGACTAAAATGAGTTTGACACCCCTGATCCTGAGATCCTGATGTGTTGCAAAAATATTCACCAAATCTGGAATTTTTAAACCATAAAAACGCAACTTTATTGTTACATAAGTGCATTTCAGACTGTTACATTTGTACTTGCATTAAACATATCACTGTTTGATGCTTCTTATCGATTCCTTGAGTCATTGACTGCAAAAAATGACAACCTTGAACAAGATTTTATTAGTATCAGGCCAATCATTTCACTACCAGGTTATTGACTGGTTATTTAGAAAAAAAAAACACACAAGTGTTTTGCTTTAGATACAGTGAAAAGCAGTTGTAAAAGGCTTCGCCGCTGCTTTTCCCAGTGTGTCATTTTTTGTAGTGTATTTGTTAAACCTGCAGGGTCCTTCCCAACCTTCACCCGTCCACAGCCGCCCCTTTACTCACATTAACCCTGTGTCTGTTTCCCCTCTTCCTCCTCAACAACCACTCCTCCTCCTCCTCTCCCTCTCCTTGTCTCTCTCCCCCCCCTCTCCCTCCCTCCCCCTCCCTCTGCGCGCCCCATCTGCCTAACTCCAGTTTCATGTAAGTTGGTTCCATTCATTCAGTCTTATATTTAGGGCTGAGTATCATAGAAGCATGTTCTGTCCTCATTATTATTGGTGTTTGTCCTCATACTGATGACCAGTTTGAGTTCATGGGCTGCATTTGTCCATAAGCCCACACCAGTGTCATACTGGGAAGGCTGGTTGTATCAGTAGAGGTGTTCTTAATGGGGTTGATTAATTTCAACGCTTCAAATAAATAATGATTGGAAGAGGTGGTTGTCTATGAACTATTATTATTATTATTATTATTATTATTACTACTACAATGACGACGACATGGCATCTGTTGATACCCAGCCCTGTTTATTTTGCTTACAGTGTATTTATTATAAATGTACCACTTTGAAAATTCTTGCAGTTCTCCTTGTGAATCATTCTGCATCACCCCCCCTTTCATGCAGAAAAATGGGCATGCTTTTAATTAATTTTCTTGAATTAATTGTTCCACTGTCTTAATTTCAGCCGAACCCCACATTTAGTTTTTTGATTTGGTGATGGGTTTGACAGTTTTGCTCACTGCTGTTATTAAATCAGTGTCTTATTTCTTCTGGTAATAGGCGAAGCTGGAAAAAAAAAAAAAAAAAACACAATCTCCCCCGAATAGTTGCAGCTTGTGATTTGTCTTTGTTTTCTGCTGTTCTGTAAAACATTATTTCTGACATGGCTGCTCATTCATTACTTATTTGACCCTGTGGATTGGTACTGTCAACTCACTGTCTGCTCTTCTATTGCATTTGGACTAATGAATAAGAGTTACTCAACAGCTTTTGGTTTGTACAGTACAGATGTAGTCTATTGCTTTTTAAAGTGTCTTCTGTCACTGTGAGCAGATTATTTTGTTCTTATTCTAAACAAATTTAGTTGATGCTATCCTTCACATCACTGTTCTTGCAGGTTGCATTGAGGACAGGTGGATTAATCTTTCCAGTTACCCATTATTGCAAAAAAAAAAAAAACCTCAAAAAAACTCAAAAAAACAGCTTTCCCTAATGGTTAACTTTATGAAAGGAGCTATACTGAGATAGTTAAAAAAAATTTAAGCTTTGCATTTAGATGAAAGTTATTATTATTATTATTATTATCATTATGTACTTGAACCCAGGCTGACTCTGATCTTAGTAACTTGGATAACCTAAAAAACATTCATAAATCCAATATTCTGATATGTTACAGCACTGGTCACAGGCTTAACAAGTAGAAAATTGGCTCATGTCTCTTGATCTATCACAATTAATTCAGATTAATCCTGACGTCATTTTTAACTACACTCTAGTTGATTTTGGTTCACGCACTTATTCTAAACCGGTGATCACTTGTTAATCGCTTTTGTCTGTTAATTTTAATGCTTCTGTTTTTTGTTTTTGTTTTTTTTAAGAAATCATTTTTAATTGTCACATTATGGGTTGCACAGGGTTCGTTCATTCATGTAGAGTGTGTATAAAGCATGTATTGGCAGCTTTAGTAACTGTGGCTCTTCCTGACATTCATTTCTCCAGTGGACAACCAGCATATGCTGCACTACATCCGAGATAAGACTGCAGTTCCATATTTCAGCAACCTGGTCTGGTTTATTGGCAGTCATGTCATTGAACTAGACAAGTGTGTCCAGACAGATGAAGAGTAAGTAGCTTTTTTCTATCAGCGTATCTGTGCTGTTCTCAGTGTCGCCTCTAGAGGTCAGGCTTGTCTTTGGATTGTAGCTATTCTGTTGTTTATTAGGTATTCCTGACTTCTGGTTTTCAAGCAATGAATAATGTTACAGGGTTTTTTTTTTTTGGTTTTGTTTAAATAGACATCTTACACGATAAGATTATAAAATATGTTTGTTTGATTAGTGTTTTGCTTATGTCTGAGTTAACCCAAAAAGACCCAGTGCTACTTGTGTGGCAGTTTTCTATATTTTTAACTTTCTTTAAGTGATTTACCAATATTTATTCTAATATTATGTAGTATGTAGTACTTAGCATTGTTTCAGTGAAAATCATATATTTTCCTAAATGTGATTCACTAATCATGTAGATATTCATAAAAGCTCAAATCAAAGTTGAGAGTTATATCAAAAACAGAGAAAACAGAAGAAAAAGTGACTTTTTCAGTAAAATACATCATTAACTGAACATAAAAACAAGTGTCTCCATCTGCTGTCATTCATCAAACTCCATGGGCTTTACTGGTGAATCAATGTCATAGAAGGTGACTGTGTTTCCATGGTAACTCTGGAGCCTCTGAACATCCAACTGGGCCACACCTGATGACCATGAAAAAATGACAAACTGCATTTTAAGCTAATTATTTACATGTATTGATAGGATTAGGGGATCAACAAGTATTAAAGTTTATATCAGTAAAGATTTTGGTCATCAGTGGATGTTTGAATGTTTATAGGGTAAATAGATGCATAGAGACTATTTAGCTTTTTACATCTGTCCTGATTGCAGAACAATTTTAATATGTAGTATCTTCTCAGTGTCTTCTCTGGTTTGATTCTTATTACAGGCATAAGAACAGGGGAAAGTTAAGTGACCTGGTAGCGGAGCACCTCGACCACCTCCACTACCTCAATGACATCCTCATCATCAACTGCGAATTCCTCAATGATGTTCTGACTGATCACCTACTCAACCGCTTGTTCCTGCCTCTCTACGTCTACTCATTGGTTAGCCCCGAAACGGTACGTTTACCTGCATGTGAAACCAATGCCCTATACATAAAGAACTGGTATAACCTGTGAATCTTGCGCCTCTCCTGTTTAATGGCACTCGTGCAGCTGCCTTTGTAAAGAAGTCAGCGTTTGCCTGGAAAAAATAAAACTTCCTAATAACTGGTGACCTCACCTGTGATTTAATCCAGTGTAATTCTCCCATATTGGTAATTTGTAAAGTAAAAAATTCCACAACAAATTTCCTATCCTATTTCAGAAAAGGCAGAGGCCTTGTGATATTATTAGTCCTATTTGGAAATGCAGCATTTTTTTGTTTCCTACACTTATTCATCCTATTTTCCTGATTGAAGACAATGGACACAAGTGATGATAAATGGAGGTTTTAAAGTGTTTAGGCCCTGGGCATCGAGGTGGGCACTGACCTGCAGGGCGTCTCCTGGTATGCTGGGCAGGGCTCCTGCCCAGAGGGGTGGGTGTCTCCTGGGCTCATGGGGCTTCGGGGTCTGCACGTTGTCTGCCCCTGGGTGGCTGGCCCCCAGTCGGGGTGCGACAGCTGGCGTCCCTTGCCCCTGGGGGCCTATGCTCAGCTGCTGTGGGGCCTCCATTTGGGACTTTCCTTGGTTATCTTCGGGGTCAGTGCGGTGCTGCCCTTCGGGGGGATAGGTTGAGCAAACTTACATCCTTCAGAAAAGCACCATCTGAACAGATGATGTTTGATAGGCATCACCTCAGTAAGAAACATTTCTATGTCTTATAGCTATGAGACTTGACATCAGAAGCAGAGGATAATTTCAGTAAATTCAAGTAAAAACAGGCTTCACTTATTCCATGATGATGTACTGTATGAAACACAGAGGGGAGGCGCCAAATAATTTACACAATAATCTATTGTGGCAATACTTTACCATAACATCATATTTAAGCTGGTGATTAAGATTTATTCTTTTTGTCCCGATCAGATGTATATGGTTTCATATCTACTAGAAACTCATACAGAATAGCTACCGTCTCCAGTTTTCCTTTGTTATGTATCTCAGTGTGGATTTTTCATTTTGCTGTAAAGGCTAACTGTGTGTTGTTCTTCTGTCTTTCAGTCTGAAGACCGAAAAATCAACCCTCAAGTGTCTCTCTACCTGCTGTCACAAGTAAGACACACACAACCTACCACCAAAACACCAGCATATCTAAGAGTTAATCATTTTAGTACTAGTGGTAGAGGTGGCAGTGGTAGTTTTACAATAATTTTGACCTCGATATTCAACACAGAAAATTTACGAGACACTTTTGAAACACACTAAAGGGGCAAAATCTGTACAAGAATGATTTTAACTTCATGTCTCTATTATGCACAATTACGCTATCTTTCCTATGATTCATTTTCATTTATTTATTTGTTTTGAGCAGAAGAAAAAAAATCAAACATCTTTTGTATACAAGGAACTAATGGCAGAGCAAATAACATTAATTAACAAAGGTGATCAAGGAAATATAGCAATTGCCATGTACACTAACAAAAACAAAACAAATTTAATATGTACTGCTCAAAAAGGATCGGAAAGTAGAAAACATATTACATCTGCTCCCTGTGTCACATTTATACAGTAACACATTACTTTTGCTTCCTTAATGATATAATAACATCTCTTTAGAGGATTAAATAACCAATAGAAAACAGATGAGGAAAACTGTATATTATGTATTAGCTACATATAGTGACTTTCTAATTGATAGTCTGCTTAACTTATAACATATTATATTTCAACAATAATCACATATGACAATGATAATTGAAGTGATACATACCAACATGGTAAACAAAGACGAGCACAAGCCAACAAAAGTAAGAAAGAGCCAAGGATGGAATGGCCCAGCAATTAACAATAAGCCCCGCCTTCTCTCTAATGTAACCAGACCATCCATTTGTAAAGTGATTTAAGGCTGTGGATATTTGGACATTGCTTGTGCTGCAGATCCAGACTGTTCCACAGTTTCACCCCACATACAAACAGACAAAAGCTCTTCCTGGTATTTCAAAACTTAGGACATATAACATTTTCAAAGCCTGTTTATGTTATTAATATTCTATCCAAGTGCAAAATATCTTTGTATGTTATTTGGTAGTTATTTGTTAAATGCTTTAAATAGGATTAACACCATAATATTTCACAAGGTTATGAATCTTAAATAAGTTTGATTGAATAAACAGATTATTACTATATGCTAGAAATTCAACCTTGTATATGATCCTCACTGCTCGTTTTGTTTAATATGAATAAAGGATGTATGGAATATTGATAATTGTTTCCCCACATTTCAATACAATAAGTGAGATAAGGCAGTACTATCTATCTCATGTAAGATAAGCCAGATCAGTGAATCTCTAGCCTCATCTATTTAAAGTCTACATTTTTAATGATTCAATGGCATTATGAATAAATCCTGATTCTTACATCATCAATCATTCAGTCTGTTTGGGATATTTTGACAGTCACAGAGGAAAATGTGTTACTTATTTAGACACGTTCTCAATTTTAATTACCACATTGTGTATTTTTTACTACTTTTATACTATGTTATTCGAATCCTACTTTAGTTCTTATGTATTTAACAGTGTGTGTGTGTGTGTGTGTGTGTGTGTGTGTGTGTGTTGCAGGTGTTTCTGATCATCCACTATCAACCACTGGTCAACGCCCTTGCTGATGTTATTCTCAATGGAGACCTGTCTGTTTTCACGCCACAGACAGACATGCATAGCGCACACAAGAACACGGTAACACACACACACATGCATAAATGTGACAAATACAGTCAAAAATACAAGTGTTACAAATCCGACACACTAATGTTTAGACATTAACAGATGTACACTACATGAAATACACACACTGCACACATTTAAGAAACACACACAAATACGCCCACACAGACAACCACATGGACGCATGCGCACACACATACACACACACACACACACACACACACTCACTCTTAGACTGGCATTCCAGAAGTGCACGTAGGTGGTTATGAGATTGCGGGGTCATGGTTTCTCCGTAGTTCACCCACATCAAGGCAACAAGATGCAAATTTCCTCCACATTTTTTCTTTTTTTTTTTCCTTTTTGTGTTTGCATGGCACTCTCCCTTGTCACCAGTTTTCTTACTGTCTGAGTTCAGATTGATATGATGCTTTTTCTTTGTTCTGTTTGGCTTTTGTTGTCTTTCATCCTTCTATACTTGTCTAATGATACTTGTCAGTAACTTGTCAGTGATTTTCCTTTTCCTTTCGATCTTTTTCTTCAGTCTCCCCCTTATCTCCCCCATTCAGTTCCCCTCATTTCTCATTTTATACTTCTCTATTCCTCATACTTTGGTTCCCCCAGTGGTTCAGTTTCCACTCCCCCCCTTCCCCTCATCTCCTCTTCTTAAATTTTTGACCATCTGTTTATAAACTCAGGTGGGTGTGTTGAGTTAGCGAGCATTTCTGAGAACCCCTGTGGTTATTCTGTGTGTGTGTGTGTGTGTGTGTGTGTGTCTGTGTGTGTGTCTGTGTCTGTGTCTGCTAGACCTGTGGCTTTTGTAAGAAGCAGCC
>JAPSES010000069.1:2226028-2242183 GCA_029822895.1 Maxillicosta whitleyi | reverse complement strand
ATTTCTATAGCGCTTTTCAAATGACACAAAGACGCTGTACATAAATAAAAGCAATCAATAAAAATACAAATAAAAAAATATATATATATCAATAAAAGTACAAGTATAAAAAAAAAAGTCACAGTTAAAAGCAGATAAAAACGGGGGGGAGGGGAGCTATGGCGGATGAAAGGCGGAATGGAAAAGGTGGGTACATACATATATAAACATACATATGTGTTTGCAGCAGTGTTAAAAACAAAAGTGCATTTTAGAAAAAAAATGATTTTTACATCCCCAAATAATCAAAGTAATAATAATGTAGAAGCAGTGATCAGGGAACCGTTCTGCGCATTATTCAGTCAAATAATGAGTTGTAAACTTCTAACCTCAGTGTGGAGGATGCACATGTTATCCTGTTTATATTTGAACACACACACAAACGTCATGCTCCACTGACTCCATACTGAGCTTTGTGCCAGTCTCTCAAACACACACAGGTCAAATGTGTACCTGTCTCTGTAGCCTTTCAAATTTTGATGTCAACACAGTTATTCTGATGAAACTTTATCTTGATCAGATGACAGTGCAGGAGCCCTGCTATAGACTCCCGCCCACACACACTCAGCATGTGGCGTGCCCATAAATGAAGGCATAGAGCTGAATTATAGATGCTACTTTTACTATACACAGAATGTGCACAGGGATGGAAAGTATGACAGATATAGAGAGAGCATGTGAGATAAAATGACATGTAACAGGGGAAATTACTCATGAACTTTCCACAAATTATAATGCATTTGAATGTTTAATAATGCAATGCCCTTTCTTGCTTTCTTTCTTTTGACTATGGGGTGTCCAAGTTACCTGAGCTAAATAAGCAATCTGTTTAAATAGAAAATAAAAAAATATGTTATTATATGGTATGCATATACTGTATGCAATGCCAGGTTCTGAGACCTTCATCCTATCAACAAAATCAACACTTTCCTTAAAAACCTGCTGTATATAATCAGATACGTGTTTTCTGCCCCCTGGTGGATCATCAGCCCACTACAGTCAGTGGAAAAGCTTTTTTTTTTTTTTTTTCCCCTTTTCAATATGGCCGCTATCATTAAATCACCAAACAGGAAATGTAGGAAAATCTATCTGAAATGTAGGAAAGTCTTTGGTAACTTTCAAAAGGTTATGTTAAGAAGAATGTGAAAAATATTTAAAACTATTCAAAAAAAATATTGAAATCATGTAGCCATTCAAGGAAAATTTAAACGCAAATGGTTTCATGTAAAAAAAAAACAAAAACAAAAAAAAAAACCCTGAATTGTTCTATATTTTTGAAATGTTACTGGTTTAATGTACTTTTGTATCTAAAGTTAACATTGTTGTGAGCAAAACGTTGCCAAAAATATATATCAAACAAAATGTTTTATTTGGCTTATGTTAAAAGGGCTAAAAAAACAACAACACATCTTTCGTTTAGTGCAATACAACATATTAACCTTTACAAACTATCCTTTTTCAAAAAAAACATGTGAATAACCTGAAAAACCCACATTTTGCCAGAAAAATAAGTGCAGTTTTTAAAAAAATGATGCTTCAACTTATCATTTATGCATGTGTATTACACAAAATGTTATACAAACATTTGGTAAAAGGCAGAATATTGTTCAAATGGAGTAACTTTTACTTTAAGTACATCTCAGCTTATTAGTAACAAAACTCAAAGATCCAGGTGGATCTAAAATGACACAAACCATTTAGTAAAAGGCAGAACAGTTTTAAAATGGCACATGATTTTCTTTAGACATTCACATTTTACTGTTAAAGGATGGTTTTAAATATAAATATTTTCATAGTGCAATGTTATTTTTTTTTTCACATTAGACCAAAAAGAAAATTAGTAATTGTCATTATTTGTATATTATGTTATTTTATTTTATGTTATGTTATTATTTTACTTGAGCTCACATTGGTCTGTATCTGGCTCCTGAACTAAAATTAATTCATTCTCTAATTCATCCTGCGGGCCACATTGGACCCTTTGGTGGGACGGTTTTGGCCCCCGGGCCGCATGTTTGACACCCCTTCTCTAGTGGATTTGAAAGTAGAAACACTAGCTCCCTCATATAAATATATGTGATTTGTTGTGGTTTCATGCTATTATAAATAAGTGGAGCCACTTGTGTCTGACTGAATATGATAAACAATTAATATTTACAGCTACCAATCATTTATTTAACCCTCCCCCCTGCTTGAATCTATTTGTGTTTAGCTAAAATCTACATCACACTAGAGTCTTTGTGGAAACCTAAAAACCCGGACAAAGACTAGAAGCAGAAGTCTTGTGTCCTCTCGGGCCACTTAAATTAAATATCCTTAATCCTTAGAGATAATTGTAAAATTTTGGAAAAATAAAAAATAAAAAAATGCAGCTTTAAGTTCTGACCTTTATCACAAATTCACCTCAATATTCCACTGTTTGTTTAATGAGGCACTGCTAAGCACTCTTCCATTTTTAACCTGGTTATCTATGATCAATAGATCAGGTCATAAATCCAATTTCTGTAATTGTATTATTAATTTAATGACATTCTACATTCTAATGATATTTGAACCATTTTTGTTTTATTTGGATTGTTGACTCAAATAACTGATCAGTAGCAGCATCAATAAATGAATCTACATAACTGAGATTGGAACATTTGTTTGTTGCTTTTATGACATTTATGCCTAATGTCACCGATTTGCATCATAGTTATTGATATATTCAAATGAACAATCTCCACTTCATTTAGAATCTGCATCATAGCATTAACACAATTATTTTTATTTATTTTTTTTATAATAATAAATACATTCAGACAATAAGGAATTAAGTGTGTCCCTTTTTTGCAGAAGGTGTTGCTTTAATATACTTGTATAGTTGTATATAGTAATTCTTGAGAGTTTCTACCTTATTGTATTTTATATTTTATGTTTGATTTCTCACTGCATGCACTTGCAACCTGTAACAGTAAATTTCTCCACTGTGAGATTAATAAAGTATCTTATCTTATCTTATATTTTATCTTAGATCTTATCTTATATCTTATCTTATCTCTTATCTCTTATATCTTATCTTATATCTTATCTTATTTCTGGCTGTGGGTCGTATTCAGTGGTGGTTTTTGGTGTAAAGTGATGCAAATGATTAATACTTAGATGTTTATGTTTCTTTCTCTCCTTTCTAGGACCCGAGGGCAAAGCATAAGTTTAAGATCCACACTTATTCCAGTCCTACCTTCTGTGACCACTGTGGCTCTCTGCTCTACGGCCTCATACACCAGGGCATGCGATGTGACCGTATGTACTCACAGCACATCCACTCGTCTTCATAGTCCTGTTTGCATTAGACCATACACCACACAGTGCTATGTTTAGCCGAGGGTGATTTCTGCACATAGCTGGCATACCGCACCTGTATTCACACCTACACTTACAGTATATCAGTATTGATGTTTCTGGCACATATCACTGCAGCACATTTATTAAAAACATGCCTGTCTTCTGCTAAATGTCCACCAGACTGTATGATGAACATCCACAAACGCTGCGTGGCCAACGTGCCGAGCCTGTGTGGGACAGACCACACTGAGAGGAGAGGTCGCCTCCAGATTACCGCCGAGGTCAAGACTAATGTCCTCACTGTTACCAGTAAGTATATGTGAGGAACACACACTCGTGCAGACATTAGCGCAGAGGGGTCCACACTGCCTCAGCTTCATGTTTGAGAAAAGCAGACATTTGTCTCCCTCTACTGCTGGATCTACAGAGGTGGCAGGAAAGCTGAAGCATGAGTGCAGAAACAGTGTATTATTAACATCAAATTAGGTTAGAATTTGATTTTTTTTCACAAAATAGACACTGAAAGAAACGTCCCCACGTGGATTTAACATATTAATTACTGCAGTGTTTGAACTACAGCGAGTTCTTTAATTCTAACTCAGTGTTTTTCATGACACCACAGGGGGTCACTTGAAACTTCGAACAATTGATTGAATTAATAATAATAATAAAAAAAAAGAAAAAGTCAATATATTTTTCTTTATAAATTAAACACCACATACTATTTATCATAAAAATCAGTTTCAAATAAAATTTAGGATATAATATTATCTGAGAGGACATGTCTTGATTGACCCGATCATGTGACTTTCAAAAGTTCACTGTGGTCAGTTTCAGATGCTGTATCTCTTTCATAATTCATAGTTTAGTTATTGTTTGTTCAGTATTAATTTTCATCCTTGTAAACACAAACTGGACTGACTGTAAATATCCTGGTGGAAAATAAAATACTCACTTTGTGCAGTAATCTGAACCTGGCTTTTCTGCCTCCGTCTATAATAAAATAAATTATATAGATAAAATGTGTCTAAAATTAACATATATTTGCAAGGAAACTATTACATGATCAAAAACAAATGCAAATGCAAAAAATGTCTCGCTGTTGAATGTTTGGGATCGCCAGATGTTAAAATGGAGTCATGACCAAAAAAACATTACAAACCACTGCTTTAACTGATGCAGTAAGTAGTTTCTTCTACTTATTACTATTATTATTATTATTATTATTATTATTATTATTTAATAAAAACAGCATTTTGTTACAGAGCATAAAGACTGGACTGTTTTTCAATGGATAAAGTTTATGTGGTCTGATGAGTCCAGGCTGACAATGTTCCAGAGTGATGGGTTTATCAGGGTGAGAAGAGAGGTGGAAGTGATTACCCATCATGCCTAGTGCTTACAGAAGACTGTGGGGACAGTATTATGGTCTGGGGTTAACTGAGTTGGTCAGGTGTAGGTTCAGGAACATTAAACATGATGGAAATGAACGTTGTGACATATGATTATTGCACCAGTTGGACAGTGGATGCTTGTGAGCAAAACTAAAGGTTAAATAAGTCTAAAGGTAAATATTAGAGATTATTTTTTTCTTGTCTGATTGTACAGTTTAAATCAGGATCAAATGGATGTTTAACCGTCTAAGACTTAAAAAGCTCTACTGATCTAAAATGTAGTTTGTCATCTTTTCATGGTCATCAGATTTGACCCATTTGGACGTTCAGAGGCTCCGTAGTGAACACCATCATCTTCACCATCACAAATGACAGCGGCTGTGGACACTTGTCTCTATGTTCATTTAATGATACATCTTGTCGAAAGTCACTTTTTCTGTTCTGTTCTGTTTTGAATTTACTCCGAGCTTTTATGAACATCTGCATGATCAATAAGTTAAATATAGGAAATGCCTAATTTTCACAGAAAAATGTAAAATTCAGAGGACAATATTCATTTTAAAAAATGCTGAATTATGAATCACTTTGTAAATGCTAAAATTTATTTAAAAAACAATTTTGGAAGTTGTAATAAAAACTCTGGTTAGGGTTACTCCATCTGTAAGACAACACATACTTTAGTAAATATTAAGCATCTGTCATAAACATAACATGTAAAACTTCAGGCTTTTCTTATGTTTAATTGTGACACAAAAATCTGGCAAATTGAAAAAGGAAAATAAGCAATTTCAAATTAAAGGCAGCAAAAAAAAAAAATCACTTTTATCAATAATAAATAACTTAAATGAAGAATATTTGATGTTTGAAAACAGTCTAGGTCAGTGGAGATCATGTTGAACAGCTGATTTCTGTTTGTAGAAAACACAGGTGGTCAATACGAAATTAGACATTTCATCTTAATTATATATTGTTATTATTATTATTATTATTATTATTATTATATGAATGATTTCAGAGTGGTGGCCAACAGTCATAGCCTCAATGTTAAAACCCAAAGGAACACTGAATTTCTTTACAGTTTTACCAGTGGGTGGTCACCACTGGTGGACTCAACACTAGTCTGAATTTGTTGTTGTTTTTGCCCTTTTACTCAAGTGTGTTTCTACCTGTTGAAGTAATTTCACATAGTTAAACTTTCAGTGAACAATGGCACTAGATTCATGCATTATAATCCAAAATGCATTCATATCTCTCTCACATTTGAAATATGATTCTCTATTTATATAAATATTTATATCAATAAACACTTTCTCATTTTGTTTTATATTTCATTCTCACTTGTGTTATTTTTCTACCTGTCTTTCTGTTGCACTGTTGTGTTGTATGTTGCTGCTGTTGACTGTGACAAGGCAAAGCAAGTTTATTTTTCTGTCACACATTTCATGTCCAGGACACTTCAAACTGCTTTACATAAAGAAAAAAAGCATCAGAAGAGATATCAAATATAAAAACATAAAAATCACAGAAAATAAAAATTTTAATTAAAATAGGCATTGAGATAAAATGTGATTTTAAAGTTAATAAAAAAGGATAAAAACTAAGCTTAAAATAAACTCTATATAAAACTCTCTTTCTCTATTTATATATTACATATACCTACATTTCTGTCTCATTTTACTGTCAGAGGAAAGATTAAAGTGCCTCAACTGAATTTTAGTTTTTATGTTTACCTCTAGAGGGCAGCAGAGGCTCACTCTTTACTTTGTGTCCATGAACTCTGGTTCAGTGGTTCATAAAATCAGACTTTTCCATGTGACCTTAAATGAAATATGTAAACTTTTTTGACTCAGATTGCTGAAACACAATAAATCCACCCTGTCTGTCACTATCTTTACTATTTACTACCATCGATTACTGCCTTAATCCCATTAAGTGTGAGCCGATAAAACTGCTCTGTTCCACTGTGCATTTTCTATCGGTATGAGTTAACTCAGTTTTGTTATAAATTCTGGGCTGATTTTTTTAACTGCTCTGATAAGCCTTGAGAATTAATATATGAACCACGCATGACCTATTTGTAAAGTATTTTGCACTTGTAGATTGCGCTTGTGATTAAAATAAACTAAGCTAATCCACTGTAAAACGCAGAACTCCTTCATTACAGCCAGTGCTTTATGCATTTTGATCAGATATTATCTCTGCCCAACATCCCAACATAGTAGAAGTATCACTTTACGCCACCTGCAATAAAACCACAAAGAATAGTTGATCATTGTGAGCTTCCATAGAAACATGTTTAATGCTGAGAATGCGACCCACATACACGAGAGAAACAACTCATTATAAAGTAACAAACACAGTTCTCATTTTCATGTGATTATAGTATTTCTGATACTCCACCTTTAATGTTAACTAGGCTTGATACAGTTTAGGCTTAAGAGTAGAGAGATATTTGTTATCAAGTTTCAAGTGTGCTTTATTGTCAAAAATCTGTGTAACAGGGTTAGCACAGAAGTTTGAAATTGTATTTGACCAGTGTTGTATGTTTAACTAAACATAAATGTAATATTTACAAAAAATCACCTGGACAATAAAACACACACACACACACACACACACACATGCACACACACAATATTTATCAGTTACATATACAGTTAAATATATGTCTATTTAAAGCATCTTTTTTCTTTTTCATGTTAAAATATTTTATTTGTTTGCATTTCATTGGGTTCCGTCCCACTCTTGTTTTCTTTTCTTTTTTTCTTTCTGCTTGTTCTCCTTTATTGTCTCATCTCTTTTTGGTTCCCACGCTTGTAGACTGCTCATTAGCCGGGATTTACTGTGGGAAATGATAAGCGAGCAGATTTATCGCACACACTTACACACTGCTAGGACAGCAGGAACTTTACAATGCTCCATAGTAGAACACAACTGAGCTGGATGGATGCAAGTATGAAGAAAATGCTTCTTTTTTTTTTCTTTTTGCCAATCATTGTATGCCACTGACATTAATCACCAACACTAAATGATTATGTTCTTTACATTCAAAGTAAACAAACTGTAATTTTATACTGTGTGATGTAAGCAGACTGTGATAAATCCTTTAACACAGGAACAGGCTTGTAAAAGACAACATGATCTGCAGTACTTATTGTGGTCCACAGGGGTCAGTGTGCAGCCACCAGCAACTAGTTTCCAGCAGGGAGGAGAAAAAAATGCAGCAGAGAGGATGAACTGTAGAATCAGTGGGAATGATTGTACAGCTTAACGTAGCAGCAGCTGGTAAAAATGGCTGCTACAGTCAGAAATTCATTTCTCGCTGTGGACCACGGCTGCTGCTAATTTGTCGATCGATTTGAAAGCCGCCACCTCCCCACCTTTAAGTGGCAGGTCTGAGGGTACCCATACTGGGAGTCAGCGGTTTGCTGCAAAGATTGGGACTTTTTAATGATGACGCTTGGTGCTTCCACTGAAAAAGCCCAAATCTCTCAATTCATTCCCAAGAATAAAATAATACTATTAAATCTCACTGCAAATATGTTTCATATCAGCAGTGTAGTGGTGTAATAACCACCGGTGGAGTTTTTTTTTTTTTTTTTTTTTTGATGTGACACATTGTTTGCAGACATCACATTGTATTTGTTTACTGCCAAAAAACAAAAAAAAAAAAAAATACAGCCTGCTGGAATTACAGTATGAGCTGGTTATGAGTGTTTTGTGTTTGGGTTCAAACACTGATGTGGCTTGAATTAATATAGAAAATATCTGCAGAGATGTGACAAAAAATGATTCACAGTGTATTTACTAATATTACAGTCTTTTTCTGACCCTACCAAAGCTTTTTTTAAATTATTATTATTATTATTATTATTATTGCCGAAATGGGGCTGAATGATATGACCAAACAGGCAATAAAATTTTCATTCCAATCTTATGATAATTATCACATTAAAATCAACTCATTATGTAATCACGTTGACGCTTCAGAACTGTGTATTAAACTATATTATAATGATTGAGTTCTAATACTGTAATGTATATTCAGCATTAAAACATACCGTGTGTGAAACAATGAAACATTTAAAGCTTTTATTATTAGTAGTATTTCATCAGTGATTTTAGAGCCTGTTTTTTAACATGTAACGGCTGTAGTATTGTTTCTTACTCAGCGCACGGATAACCAGGATTTAATTTTGGATCAATATTTTCTCACCCAAATTATGGAGATTACTGAGGCTCTTGTTCATAACTTTGCCAGAAATGAACAAGCCAATGTTCTTTCTTTCCAGAGCCTAGCGTTTAGGAGATGTTACTGTGTTTACTCCGATGCAGTCAACAGTTTATTTTCTTTATCACTGTTTGTAGCGTACAAGTGTTGGACTGGACCTAAGAATCCTCTTAAGTCTCATGAGACTGCTTCACATGAGACAAGGTGCACTGCCAACGCCCACGCTGAAACGCCGCTGCTGTGCACATACAGTATTCTGCTGTTAGTGCACTCTTATCTCCACTCGGCCTCCCTGTAGACTTAAGTACAGACGTTATCTCTCTCTCTCTCCCTCTCTCTCTCTCTCACATCCATACAAGAACCCACATCACAATTAGCACATGCTATATGCAACCAAGAATTTCACACATGCATACCCAGGCACATGCACGTAGACACTTAAATGCATAGTTTGAGCATGAACAAACCAATATAATACATTCACACACACACACAAACACACACTTGTCTTCCTTATCACAATGTCCTATGAGACTATTTGGCATGCTACCCTCTTTATAGCTCCCCTCAAACAGCGTTTGATGGTCACTTTAACAGGCATCATCTAATATTTATTGACCTGCTCCACTGAGGGTTTACTGCTGGTCATGAGGTCTGTGCTGTGGTTAACCTCTTGGAGCTTAGCATAGCATAGCTGGTTTAACAGCATGAAAACCTCATTTCTCCGACATCTTGGGGTTTTCTCACGCTGCAAACGCTTCTTCCGCTCGTCCGAGGGGATGCTACGTGTGTCCCACCCCACTTAGAGTTCTGAGTAAAATAGAATAAAAGAAAGTTAGCATGTGTTGCTGCTCATAAAGAGGCAGTGAGAGCTAAATAAGCTGCAGCTGCAATGCAACATGTGACAAAAGTATGAAACTGATTAGATTTTCTGGGTTGTTCAACTAGTAATTACATCAGTTTTTGGAGGCACTAAGAACCTTGTGAAAACTAACATCATATCATCAAAATGTTTCATTCCCAAGTGAAACAGAAGTCTGTGCTGCCCAAAGTGATGCATTTTAGTATTAATACTAAATTGTATTCATTAATCACATTTTCTAAAATCAATTCATTTTGAATTCATTCCACCACTAAACACTTTATATTTCAGGGATTTTGCATTATAACGACAAACTCTGGACATTTTTACAGTGAACATATTGAAATATCCTCCTTAGATCCAGGAAAGTCAAAATTTTGGCTATTTTACATTAACATTGTCTTGATTGAAAGCATCCGTTTTTTTTCAAATAAATTTTTTTATGGAATGTCCTTTGCAGTGGACAGTTTTTTTGTATTTTGTTTTTTTTTTTCCCCATAAGATGTAGCCTATTGAGAATAAAAGTGCATTGCTGGGTTTCAAGATATATTAAAAGTCTTAAAACAATGTTTACAACAGGGTCTTGACCTTTTGTAACTTTAACCTCATGTCAGAACATCCTGATCTGTTGTAAAAACAAACAAACAAAAAAAACAACAACAACAAAATAAGGATTCTGTTCAATCACTACCTGCCACTGTTCACCCAAATGTAGTGTATAAAGCTCATATTTTCTCACAAATTTAGAGAGATCGGGGAAGAAACCTTCAAGGTGTTCTCTTTTGGTTGTATAGAGGTTAGCACTTCTGAGTCATAGCAAGAAGGTTGTGGGTTTGATTCTCAGTTGGCCTTTCTGTGTTTGTTTTTTGTGCTACACGGGTTTCCTCCACATCCTGCAGTTTTCCCAACCATTTACAAAACAGGCACAGGTGAATTATGTCCGACCTGGCCCCAAATGCTTTCAATAGGAGCTCACTACTATTAATGTGTTGATAAGGGGGGGTAAATGAACTGCACTTATATAGCACTATATCTACACCATGCCAGACCCTACTGGGAGCAATTTTGGGTTCATTGTCTTGCTCAGGGACACTTCAACATGTGGACAGTGGGAGCCAGGATTTGAACCCTTAACCCTTTGGACAACCCGCTCTACCAGCTTAGCCACAGCCGCCCATTAAACATGACAATTTCATGGGGCCCAGTGTTTGTGGAGGGGGCCATGGAGCAGTGGTTGGAGCCCAGTGGATAAAGGATGGAAGTTCTGAAAATGTCGTCCTAGAGCCACTGTACATGAGAGGTGTAGAAGTCGGGAGGTAAACATTGAAAAAAAAAAAAAAAAGAAATTTATGTTTCAGTTTTGTTTTTATGCTAGTTTTCATGAGGCCCATAACTTGTAGCAGTGCCCATGTGCTAATGCTAATGCTAATGCTAGGTGCTGTTTATGTGTATATTAGAATTGGTAAAAGAGACACTGAATTCCCTACGGGGGGTAAAAAGTAAGTTAACCTTTTTAACAAAACAATTTCTCATTGAAAAGAATATTTTGTATTACTTCAGCTTGTCCCTGTACCAGACAGAGTGTCATATGGTATGATATTGAAACAGAACTAACTATTTTAAATATAATTTCAGTTATAGTTTTTATGTGAATTATCGTGCACTTTTAAAGTCATTTATTTCATCCAACTGTTCTGCAGTACTGGTGCCTTCTTGGCCAAACACGTGGCCAATGTTGTCTGAAGGGAATAAAATAAGACAAATGACACTTATGATTAAATAATGTTAGTTAGTTACACATAAAAGTTTGATATTAGAGCGTAACAGCCCTTTTTACTTTACATTCATTCATCTACATAATATTCTCAACTCTTCTGATTATACCCACTTGTTTTTGTAAATGGTGGATCTTTCAAATGACTAAATTTTGTGATCAATAGACAAGTTGGCTCAAAAAGAATAGAACAGAAGGTAGAAGGGAAGTAAATGAATTCATTTCAAAGACAAAAAATAAATAAATAAATTTTTGTCACATAAGATAAAACAGTCAAACACAGGTATTATTCCATAGTAAAAGTTGCACCTGTGTAAAAAGATCATCCAAAGATTATGTAATACTGTGTTAGTGATTTTTAGGTTTTCTGTTAGATTTGTTGCCAATTCATGTTTGATCGAGGTTATTCTCAGACATATATAAAGTGTTTTGTCAGTTTTAATGAATTTTAGAGAGATATATTTGGACATGTATTTGAAGAATTCTTTAAAAAAAAAAAAAACTGTCTCAAATATTGCTTTTTAGCGATTGAAAAAAATGTTATTAGAAAGTTGATCTTTATGATTGCATTCGAGGTATCTTTAAGAAATAACTTTCCAAAGAACTTTAAATCCAACTCTTCAATGGGTGTTTTCAGGGTTTGCCTGGTATTTGAGTATTCAAAGCAGATAAACATTTTGCCTGCTCTTTTCACAAGTTATTTTTACATGATATGAGTTTTCCCCAACTCAGTGTACAAACAGTCCTAACTAAGCTTATCATAGTCTCCTCTGCCAATCCACTGCCTGTCCTGTCAACAGAAAGGCTGCATTAAATACATTATTGAGCTAAAGCATCATGTTTTTTTGTGCTGTTTTTGTCGTATTTTTTTTTTATTTATGTGTGTGTTGTTCCCCACCCAGCGTTCTGCTTAAGACACAGCAGCAGCACCACCGGCCCTGCCTCTGGTAATTGGATGTGACCTCACAGCTTGACCAGCAACAATAATTACACACATATACACAGTTCACACACACTCAAAACTCAATCGCAGGGGATTTTACGCCACTGGAATACAATTACAGCCCAATAACAGACAGCCACAAAAGGAGGATTAGTGTTGGAACTGGCAACCTTCATCTGTCTACATGGTCATTACAGATGGAACTGGCAGCCCCAGGGCTCCACCCCCCACCCCCCACCCCCCAATACAGCTCAAGGGGTTCTGCTATGTGTGTGTGTGTTTTGGGAAGGTTATGTGTGGTTGTTTGTTGGTTGCTATAACTTTACACAGCGCGATAATGATGTTCTAAGTCATATTAATCCTCTTACATCTATTAAAGAGCCTCAGCTTCTCAAAGTGTAAGAATAATGTAGTGAAGACGTCAAGCAGTTCGGTGCCGAAAGGTCATAAATGGACAATATCGTGGTCACAAATGGTCACAGGGTCTAGTTTATCTTTTAAAATGTGTGTCCTGTTTTTTTTTTCTTACAGTCAAAGAGGGCAGGAATCTGGTTCCTATGGACCCCAACGGTCTATCAGACCCCTACGTGAAGCTCAAACTGATCCCAGATCCCCGAAGCGAGAGTAAACAAAAGACCAAGACCATCAAGTGCTGCCTCAACCCCACCTGGAACGAGACTTTTAAATTGTAAGGTCTTTCTTAACACCGTGTTTTCTGGTTTCTCATTTTATTAAATATTAACGACAGCTTTTCTCGCTCTCATCCCCTTCTTTCATTCTTTCTCAGTTTATCTCTGTTTCTGTTTCTTTCATCTTCGTTGCCTCTGCTCCTCTTCCTCCCACCCTCCCTCTCTCTTAGTGCAGTGTTTTCAGAGCATCACATTATGCTCGGCTTTCCAAGCATGTGTAACCGCTGGCACTCAGATAAAAACATCTGGCTCCTTATATTCATAAAACCTTGCTTTTGGGGTCGTTTCCTGCACTTGGCTCCAGTCACGTTCTTAATAAGCCACATCACAGTTTGCATGGAGGAAGATGGTGATTTGCATTTTGGAGCATCTCTGTGTGGATCATCAATGGAGCTGGAGTTTAAATGGCAATATATGCACTTCTCCAAACATGAAATAAGACAAGATAGAGCTGAAATAAACCTTCTCAAACATGTGCTGGGAACGTAGCCTGAATGTAAGAAATGGGCCAGATGGGAAGACTTCTGGAGAGCTACTACTTTATACATTATGTATACTGGAAATGAGGTGAATCTGATTATCAGAGGAATATGGAAAGCAAGGTAAACCAAAACCAGGGCCATTTAGAGGCTGTGAAATCTTATTATATAGAAAAAAATAAGAATGAAAAAAAAAAAATAGGTAAGGGCTTAATGATATGATGTGATATGATCTAGATCAGAGGTGACGTACCAGTAAAATAATACAAATAATAGGATAAAGGGTCAAATCTGGCCCCTGGGATGAATTTATGAAATGCAAAAATTACATTGAAGATATTAACAATCAAGGACGTTAAAATCATTTAAGGTCAGTTCAATATAAAGTGGATCAAATCAGTAAAATATGAAATGATTTAAGAAAAGTATGCGGAATTTTACCAATATTGTGCCTGTTACTAAATGTTTCCACTGTGATCTGTAAGTTGTGATGCACATGTATAAATTATAAACTAAAATGCAATATTGGTACCATTGGATTTATTTTTCTTAAGAATTTTCAGGTTCGTATGTTATGTTCAAGTACATTTATAGATGTAAACATTTTTATTAGCCTATGGAATTTTACTTTTTTCACTCAAAAACATAGAGAAAAGTTTGGAGTTGACATTATTTACAGATTCTTGTCCTTTTATTTATATTATTTTACTGGTCCAGCCCACTTTATATCATATTAAGCTGTATGTGACTGACCCCTGAACTAAAATGAGTTCGACACCCCTTTTGTAAATCAGGTTGTTCACATTTTTTCTAAGAGGCGAGACTATAAATGTAAACATTTTTGTGTAACTTTCCTTTTTTTCAACATTAAAAAAAAGAACAATTTGCAGTTTTCATTATTTATAGGTTATTAGGATAGTATTTTACTCATCTGACATACTTTAAATTTAATTTTCTGTTGATTCTATGAATAAAAATAAGTGGTTTATACACTTGACATATAAAAGCTACTTAATTCACCCAAAGCTTTGTCCTTTTTTCTTTTATTTTATGCCTTTGTGCAAATTCTGTAAGTATGTAGCAAAATATTCTATTCTGCATAAAATATAAAATGTTAAATAGGCTTGCAGTTGGAAACAAAGGGACTAAATATAAAATATCAAAACCAAAAATACACCATAATCCTCTGTATTAATAGAAGGGTATGTATTGTTGCAACAAAGACAGATAAATGCCAACCTGACATAAAAATAATAACATTAAGGAAATCCCAACATTTTTTTTGTGTTTATGCTTTAAATATAGTGGCAAGATAAGGTTTAAAACTTGGACCGGGTGAATAAACAAACACAAAACAGGATCATAATCAGGTTTAAGTCAATAATGATGATAGATTTAAGAGCCTGACACACGAAGAAACATATACAATGCCTCTAAAAACTGTATTTTTTCAGATTTTCAGATTAGCAAGTAGGTAGGCTGGTAAGCACATGCAATAAAGTAATAATTTAGATTTTTAAAAAGTCTGTACTGAGCTTTTTTTTTTTTTTTTTTAATTAGAAATAAGAGAAATGAATGAGCTGGTGTTTGTGTCTGAGTTTCCCCCTTGTTCAGTAACCATGCTTGGCCACTGAAAGACTTCATTTTGTGTCCAGGTTAACTTTATTCATTTTTCTGTGGAGTTTGCATGTATCTGCATGGGTACTCCAACATCTAAACACATGCACCTTCATTTGGTAAACTGGTTATTGTAAAAAGGTGTGAAGGTTTGTGGTTGTTTGTCTCTATTTATCAGCTCTGAACTACAACCAAAAACTTAAAAAAAAAAAACAAAAACAAACCTTTAAACACTTGTTCATGAAGGCTTTTTAATTGTGTCATGGCTGCTACAAACTGACTGCCTTTTATGCATTTGTGGCATTTTAACTGTATTCTAAACTGTATTTTATTCTGTATTTTAATTGCTTTTAACTATAAAAGTACTTTGTGACCCCTGTCTGTGAAAGGTGCTCTATAAATAAAACTTACAAAAACAGTTAAACAAGTACTTCTTAGAATGGGAACGTTTATGTTATTTTTCTAAGGATGTCAGGATAATTGACAGCATTGTAAAGGTACAGTGTAAATTGATATAATGATCAATATACAAAAAGTGAGCACATACAATGTAAAAGAATATGAAATGCCATGCAGGTGATGGTAAATTGCTGTAAATAGTGTGTTTTAGAATAGAATATTTTTATGGAATACAATTTTGTCACTGTAATAAGTACAAAACAAAAAATTAAAATTAGAAAAGCACTCAGGGAGCACAGACCTCCGCCAAGTGCAATGTGCCCCCCTCCCCATAAATATTAGTCCCTCATTTATTTGGACAGCATTTTAAGATTCTTAAGTCCATGGACTATATGAGAAAACAT
>JAPSES010000069.1:2209438-2224172 GCA_029822895.1 Maxillicosta whitleyi | reverse complement strand
GGGGTGTCAGTCACAATATGTGGGGGAACTGTGCTGCTTGGCGGAGGTTTGTGCTCTCTGAGTGCTTTTCTAGTTTATTTTTTATTAGTTTTCACACTGTATATCAGTAAATACATGTTTCTTTGTGTCCAGCTGACTGGACATTTCTGCAAATCCGTGAAAAATAGGTTCATAAGAAAATGTTTGAACACATTATTTTTTTATTTCATACCTAAAGAGGAATAAAAAGATTCAGGAAAAAAAAAGATTAATGTTCTTATAATTCCTGTATTAAAGGGTTAATATCAGGGTCTTTCCCCTGAATAGTACTTAATTGATTATTTTTTGATAATGGGAAACATTGGGGCTGGATGTTCAATCAGTTAATTTAGTCGACAGTTCATTTCCCAGGTGTGTTTTGTAATGGGACACCCCCAGAAGCAGTCCTCAGCTTATACATGTGATAAAAGACACAATTGTAATCTTTAATAAATTAAAATGTTCTAAATAACTACAAACATTTTACTATACTTCCCTATCTGTCTAACAATGATTCATTTCATTTTCCTGTCCTACTGTAGTCAGCATATTCCAATATTCTCAGATAATTTAATAGTCAGACATGGGGCTTTATCCACATAAATACAGTTTACATGATTTGTATATGAGCCACATGGGGGTTTGGGTCAGGCATATTTTTAAGTAGCTTTATTTGTTTATGTTTCCTTTTTTTTTTGTTTTGGTTCATTAGGCCGTATGAGGTTACACTAAGCACAACGCAGCGATAGTTTTTTCTTAAGACACTTTTTAAATATATTAAGAAAAGTGTTTATTTTATCGAGTTTTCAGTCTCATTCCAGACCTCCAGACCCTTACAGGCTACATTAAAGCTGGTACTCTTCAGCTTTTTTCCTTTTAATAATGATTTTCTTTTAGTGTTGTGTTCATGAGACGGAGAGGTCACTGGTGTTGAAGTAGTTTTGAAAAGTGGTAGTTGTGTGTATATTTATTTATTTATTCATTAACTTACTGTACAACTGCTCCTACAGGTGTTATAACTGCTGCCACATAAGAATACTTGCTGTAATTTGACCATCAACATAAACGACAACAGTCAAAGAACCAGTTCTATCCACATTTTTCACTGATCCCTATTTGTTGCAATCAAAGGAGCATGATTTTTACTGATGACAGAATTCATAGAAGATCAGTAGGTGATTTTTCTGTTTCTCAACATCCAATAAAGTGTTGTTAATGTCCCCTATTAAATTCAACCAGCTGTATATAAAAATGTATGTTTTATTAATTGCATAAGAGGATAAATATTTCAGCTTTGGCTGGTCTTTCACAGTATTACCACAAAGGACAGAATATTTGTAAATACTTCTATGAGAAGTTTTTTTTTTTTTTTCTTTGGGACTTTCTGTTGTATGTTCAGCTAAAGGCAGATACAAAACACCTGAACTGTCTGAAGTAACTGACAGTTGATTTACCCTCCACAGGTTTAAGCTGCTCTCCCAGGATGAAGGCGAGTACTTCAATGTTCCTGTTGCTCCAGAGGGGGAGGAGGGCAACGAGGAGCTACGGCAGAAATTTGAGGTGTGTGTCTGGATGTAGAAGTTCTATAGTCCAAGACGTGTGTGTGCATGAGGCGTTTGTGTGTCTGAATGAGAGCCTCTCTGGGAGAGCTGTTAGCAGTTGGCAGGCGCTCTTATAGTGCCATCCGGTCTGGCACTCCACAGGTCCACGTGTGTGTGTGTGTGTGTGTGTGTGTGTGTGTGTGTGTGTGTGTGTGTGTGTGTGTGTGTGTGTGTGTGGCTGACCAGTAGGCCCACTCATTAACACATTTGGCAGAGCAGAGAAGCCCTGCTCTGTGCTTCCTTCTCATTTCTTCTTCTCCGTCTGTTTTTGTGACACCATCAAAGTTATTCTAAAGTTTTTCTAAAATGAATGAAATAGCAATGTTACAATTTCAATTTACAAATTTACAATGTTACAATTTTTTGGACAATTACCTACTTTTGTTTACTGCTAATTCCTGATATGGAAAAAGAACAGAATAAGGTTTTAAAACAGTGATTGGACTAAAACAAGCAATGGTTTATATTAAGATTATATATAAATATATAACTATAAGTTTTAATAGCATAGTCTTTATAGTATCATTAAATATTTATAGTTTGATAATTAGCCATTTATCCACTCTTAGCAAATGTTTATGTACTAATTAATAACTATAATAAAACTGTTTTGTATTATACATTATAATGGCATCCGCTAACATAATTTTTTGAGTTGCCTTTTATTATGTCGTAAAATTAATCTCTTTATTAATTGTTTTAACTAAGCTCAGAGTTTAGATCATGAACATGAATAGATTGATGAACCTTTAAACTGATGTAGTGAATAGCTTCTTATTTCTTGAACAACCATTCGTTTGATAGAGCATAAAGACTGGTCTGTGTTTGACACCCCTGTTCTAGAGTGATGATGGATGAAGCGATTACCCATCATGCCTAGTGCCTACAGTATAATCCTGTGGGGGCAGTGTTATGATCTGTTCCCACCAACATTATGTGATAAGGTCAATATAGTGAATGATCAGATCTGGACATCAGTGGACTTTTTTCTTTGTTGATGACAGAAATATTCCATAATGACAGCACCAGGATTTAATGGAGACGTTCAGGGGACATGAGACATCACTGTCATACATGGACTGGCCACCAAAGAACATTTTTAGATGTGATGCAGAAGACTTTACACATCGGTCACTTAGTTCCTTCTATTTTTCTCCCTGGTTGGTTAAAACACAGGGGATTCTGTAGAACTGGAATCCATTATATCATTATCAGGCTTCTTTAGAGCTGGATGATGAGCTGATCATTAATGGAACCAGTTGTGCTGGAAGAGGGAAACATCTAAAACATGCAGGACACCAGCCCTCAAAGACTGGAGTGTCCCCCCCCCCCCCCTGCTGTAGAATCACTTTTTCACCATGTCCTAAAGTTAACCATAACCTATAATTCTATCTATAACAAGCCTTTCACTCCTCTTTCTCACTTGTGGTTTGTTTTCCAATATGGCGGCAAAAACATAAATCATGTATACGGATGTGTGGGAAAAAAATAAAATGCATTACTACGCTCTCAGAAACATTAAGTGTAAAATTAGCTGTGGGTTTTAATTTCGCTTCCTACATTATGTAATCAAGTATCTTGGTATTTTCTAGGGCTTAGATTCCTCTTCCTGTTTCCCCTCATCAGTTTCCTTCCTCCTCTCCTTCAGTTATCTGTTTTGTCCTGTGTCACCTTCAGTGCCCCCTTGTGTGTTTCGCTTTCTTTATCTGTTTTGCTTTCCCTCCATCTCCTCAAGGTCATGGTCCTCAGACGTACACTGAGACTCACTCTCAGGAGGCTGCCTATCACACACACTTGTGCACGCGCTCAGACACACACACACACACACACACACACAGAGATGCACACGTACACTCGCGCATGTACACAACCTCTGGGGTGAAACTCTCTGAGAGATGTGAGGGAGGCAGGCAAAGACAAAGAAAGACACAGACAGAGAGAGATTCCACTTTGGTAACATGACCTGCATACCTCCATTTCACCTCATCTAGAAGCACACACATGCACACACATGGAATGCAGTCACAGTGTTAAATAATTCATGTCGTAAGAGCTGGAAACATAAAGCAGTAAGAGTTAAAACATGATTCAGTGGGAGCACTAGTTTGGAGCTCAGACTTTGTGTATAATATCTGAGTAATAAACAGTTTAGCATCACTTTAATGCCTCTTTATTTGCATGTAGTAAATATCCGAGCATAAAAAATCACTGTCATCTGTTTTTCATACTTCCCTCTGTTGCCATTCTCTATTTTTTTTTTTTTTTATCACACTCATACTGTTGTTTTTTCATGGTCTCATCTTAATGAGGTAAAAGGGAAAAAGAAAACAAAAAACAAATGTAGATTTGGAGATAGAGACGGTTTTAAGAGCCTTTGAGCAAAAAGTGTGATTTTTTTTTTTTCTCCGTAGAGGCTAATTCACACATTTTCCTCTGATGATCCTGTAATCATAAAGTGGTGAAAGACGTGGTTGTGTTGCATAAAAAAAAAAGTGAAAAGTTATTTGTGAGTAGAATATTTGTGTGCAGATGCTGTTTCATGTCAGTTTGTGGTGCTGTTCAGGATTAGGCAGTTGATATGTCATGATTAATGACGATAAAGTGCATACCGACAAAAGCAAAACAAAAAACAAAAAAAAACAAAAAAACACCACAGTTCATACAATTTTTTGTTGATATTTTTAATGTTCTCAAAAAAAAAAAAAGACAGAGAGAGCTGCATTAATCTCTGAAGGCTTTGAAAGTGTTGCCTTCAGCACGGTCTGCTGCTCACAAATAGCTCCACTGCACACTGTGTGCGTATGTGTGTGTTTGTGTCAGAACAGATGGAGACAGATAGAGCCTTTTATCCATTGATGAGTTGAGAACCGTATGGGTTGCATCACTCACAAACACACATACAGCGGCAAGACAAGCACATACACAGCACACACAACAAACAACACAGGGAGGCTTCAGTCTGTCAGAAGGCACCGGGGTGGAGGAATGACTGCAGCTGCACAGGACGGAGGAAACGCACACAGCCATTTAAGATCAGAAAATAAGGAAAACTGTTGTACACTTGTGCCTATCTTTGATCATTAATGATAATACAAAAAATAAAGAATAGATTTTTAAGTTTTTTTTACAGGCGGATGTGGTGAGAGACTGTGACAAGGTCGGGGTAAAAATGCATAAAATGAGAAAAAGTTAGAAATGAAAGACAAAGTGAATGGAAGCGGCAATAGACGTGAATAAATGGCACGTCAAAGGCACAGGCCAAATTTATAAAGATGAAGTGGGAATGAATTATTTCATAGAGAAGAAACGAAGGCACTGAAAGTTTCAAAGTGAGGCTCAGAGTGTGGTTGAAGGACAAAAAAAAAGAACAGGTGACAGACATCAATGAATAGAGTGGCACAGGAGGCCATATTTGTTATGGAAAGTGTGAATAGGACTTTATAGGGACATTAATAGAATAAATGAAATGGAAAGAGAAAAGGCTGAAACATTCCCATTTTACCATATTTGCAAGAGTTCTGTTAAATATTACAAACTTTAAAAAAGTAGCCTGTACTTTCCTTAAATACTACTGGAACATATTGTGTCGTTTGTAGACTTAGATACAGTATTATCAGCTCCAGTCACAGCACGTACTATAGATCAACATCCTCTTATCCTTCAGGCTCTTAATATGTTTGTGATTGTGTCTGATCCAGTCCCGTTTCCTGTTTCTCCAACCAGAGAGCTAAGATCGGCCCAGGCAAGAACACAGAAGGAAAGTCAGCCAACGCTGCGTCCCGGTTTGACTCCAACGGCAACCAAGATCGCATGAAGCTGTCTGACTTTAACTTCCTGATGGTGTTGGGAAAGGGCAGCTTCGGCAAGGTGAGACCATGACGGTTCTGTCTGTAACTTCAGTGTACTGCATATGTACTGTCATGGAGGTCAAAGCTTCACATACACAAGTAACTTATATAAGATACTGGTCACACTGCAGTGGTCTCCGCCCCTTCTCATGACAGTGAGTTGTGTTGGTGGGCCTCCTCGTGTAAACCCACTTCTTCAGTTCAGCCCGTAAATGTTTCTGTTTCAAAATTGCAAGAAGAGATACTCACGTTTATGTTAAAGGGCAAATCTAAAAAAACGAGGTCATGATGAGTACTCGTCAATTTCTGTGACGCACTGTCATCGCCAAAAGTTGGTTCAACTGTTGAAAATGATCAGATTGATAATAGTCTTTCTATAGGAATTGATACGAAGGCTTTTAAATCTATGACATTTTGAAGTTACTACCCTATACGTCTCTTTAAGTTCCAAACCTCATCCGTCTTCCTCATTATATAATGATCATCCAGGTCAAACAGTTGTGTCGGTTTCATGTTTGTCACAGTTGCTCATTTGCTTTTTGTGTTGGTTTTAGAGTAATGTCCTCCTCCTTGGGGAGCAGCCTTTCAGGTTATGATGAAACACTCTGTTTACTCAGGGTATATTTTTGGACCAGTTACCTCCAAAGTCTTTACCACTTCCTCGACAATTATTCTGGGATGCTTTTGGACCTGTCACACCAAAATAAACTCATCTGTGAGAGTCAGAACTTGTCTCCTTCCTGAATGATTGAAAGGCTGTGACAAGGGGACAATAGGCCTAAAATATAGTTGACTCCCAGTCTTAGTAATGAGCCAGTTGTCTAAACATGATTTTGTTAAATCAAATTTAAGAATGAACATAGTGTTTGCTGCTTGTAAGAATGGGATAAAGCCAATATCTACTGTTCTTAAAATTAACATCATGAAAATAAGTATTTTGACAGTAACTAAAGCTTGTAATTTTTAGGTTGGATTCATACATAATTGTACCCTGCCCCCCAAAAAGGAGGCAAGGGGTGTTGTTTTTGGTTCAGTTTGTTTCATCATTTGCTAACCCTAACCCCAGCAAAATTATTGGCCAGTGATCCAAAATAGATCTGATTATATTTCAGGAATATTCAATCAAAGTTAGAAATTTTAATGAATTTTTAATATCCTTTTTTTCCCCTTTTACTTATAGTGGGCATGTATTCAAATGTCTGTACTGTAGCAGCAAAACTACTGGTTGAATTCATACCAAATTGGGATTATAGATTACCAGTGACCCAGAATAGATGTGGTTATATTTTAGGAAAATTAGGACAAAATTTAACATTTTTAATGAATTTAAAATCTTTTTTTTTAACCTCCCATTTACTTATAATGGGCACGATTTCAGATGTCTATAAAAACACCAAATTAGTTTCAATTGACCTCAAATTTGGCACATTTATAGAGGCCGGTGATACGCTGACATCAGCACACACATGGATATGATGACATCAGGTGGATCGATGCCTAAATAAGTTACAATACATGTGAGGGGTGGGGTTTGTTGTGCCTGGCACCACTTGTTCATTTCTTAACCAGGAAATTAGATGGAAAACTGAAATTTAAGACTAACTAGTCATTTCTTCTTATGACATTTGTGTGAAGAATAATAGACTCAAGTGTGACTCTTACTTTCTTGGTGATGTTGTTAGAATAACTCCCTTCTGGGGTGTATTAGATGTGTTTACTGTTTTGTTGTGATGCTTCAGGTAACCTCCAAACACATAACAACAAATGGACATTCTGGTCAGTTGTACAAATACTTTCAAACGTCTGAAAATGGAAGGTATACATTGAAAATGGGTGTAATTCCTTGATGGTTAATGCAGTATTTTTGTTAAATCCTTCGAACTAAAGCTGAAAGTCCATACTTCAATCACATTTTCATTGCCTCATGTCAGATGCATTATTGTGATGCACAGACGCAAAATTAAAATATCTGTGTCTCTGTCCAAATGGTTATGGACCTGACTGTGGTAGTAGAAATGTAATGTGCAGCTTCCATGCTGTAAGAATCAAACACTGTGCACAAAATGAATATTTTTGCAGCAGTAATGTTAGATTTCTCAAGTATCACGGCTCACAGAACCTACAGGGAGGAGGGAAGGACATGGACAAGGAAAGATAGTGATTTAAAGAAGAAAGAGTCGGAGAAGGTGAAACGCAGGTGGACATAGACGGATGAACGGAAAGAAGAAAGGATGACGTGACAAGTGGAGAGAGTGATGAAAAGACAGAGACACAGAGATGTGACAGCGTAGCGGCAAGGTTGACATGAATGAATTTAGAGAGAGGTAAAAACGTCAGACTGAATGAACAGAGGGAGAGTGAAAAAAGAGCAGGTGGGGGGAGCGAGTGACATGAATGAATGAAAATCAAGGAAAGAGACAGAGAATGGGAGGATGCAGAGAGAGAGAAGGAAGGAGAGCCAGAGAGAGAATTGGGTAAATGGCGGGTGGAGCAGCAGGGTAGAAAGAGAGAAAGTGACAGAAAACGACAGAAAGAGAGAGAGAGAGAGAGCGCATTGTCTGTGTATCCGACCTGTATGCCGGCTGCCTGTTTCCATGGTAACAGGCATTTAAAGCAACACTGATGCGTCAATGTGGAGAGCCGAGGGTCGATCACTACTGGAATACCTGACACATGCACACACGTATATGCACATCTATAAGACTGAGTACACACACACACACACATACACACACACACACACACATACATGTAAATGCATGCCAGATTGACTCCAGTGGAAACATACTGTACATACACACCCACCTCTGCATGTTACACGTTGACAGTATTGGGAGACACAGATGCAGTGACACACACACACACACACATGTAAATGCACAAACAGGTGCACACGTGCTGCGTGCATCATTTTAATGCTCCCCGAGTTTGCGTGGGAGGCTGGTACCTTCAGCGCTGCTCTTTCTGCCTCGGTGTCTGAGGCCATCTGCATCACCACGCGGACCTTCTTACACCACGATAATAACACACAAACACAGGCAGACGTTTTCTTTTTTTTTTTTTTTTTTTTTATGTGCGTCACAGTCGTACGTACTGTCATGTCTCACATCACATGCATCCAAGCATAAACACCCCTACTGTATTCATCATCGCCGTACCTTTATGTGTTTACATGGTGCATGATTAGAGCACTTAAGCGTGTCTATATTTGTGTGAATCTCAGTTAAGTGTTATCTCAAAGCTTACGTGTTGTCTTTTTATAATATCTGTCGTGGCTGAGGCTGCGGTTGGATGATTTCAGCAGAAATCCTGCTTCTATTAGCGGCAGTATATCACTCATATGTTACACCAAATCATAATAAAATGCAGCGTGTTAATATTCCACCTATAGTATGCAAGGGTTGAGAATACAAATGCTACAGGCTGTATAATATATGCCCGCTTAAAATAATGCAACACAGCACAACGTAATACAATGTAGTGCAGCAGAGTGTGATTTCATTTGTTTTCTCTGGGTAAATTCACTCTGCAAGGTCAGCAAAGGAAACAGTGGCATCATTTACGACATATGACAGTTCATATCTGCAGGACTGCTTTTCTGTCAAATGACCCTGAACGACTGTCTTGGATAAAAACGGCGTCACCAATAATGACACACCACTATTCATCGTAGAGTAGCCGGTTTAGGAATAACGCTCAGACCCTTGAATGAGAATGTGCGTTTTATTGTGAAAGGCACCATATATGTTAATTGTGAGTGTGATCAAAAGTAGCATATGGTCGTCTTTGTGTTTTAATTTTGCTAAAAAGAAAAAGCCTGCGTTGTTACTTTTTACTTCTTTTATTCAGAGTTTAGATTGCTTTTTTTTTTTTTCTTTTAAGTCACACCAGGTTTTATGTCTCCTTTTTGTTGTGCAGGCCTTGTCCTTGTCCTTGTGGCTGCATAATATGAGCTTTAGTCCAGATGGCATCCTTCCTTTGTTTCAACTTTATGGAGTTTGTTTTTAGATCAAGTCACACTGACACCATATGGAATAAGTGCATACATTGACACACGCACTCACTTTTTACGCCTTGTTTTCCAGTATATACAGTACTATCGCCAGCGCGCGTCCTGCTTGAGTAGAATGTAAAAGCGCACATTCTTGAACTGTAGCTGCTCTCATTACTCACACACACACAAATACTTACATAGCTGCATATACTTGTGTGTCTGTGTCCATCTGTGCTGCTCCCTGTAGAATCCCAAACTCAATAACCTCTTTGTAATTAACATACCTGAATATTTATAAGACGCAAACACCAGATCTGCTAAGTTTTCAGTTGCATAGGGGAAAAAAGTGCATATAAGGTCAGCACCATGGCTCTGTTATTCACAAATATAGTGAGAATAATATGTGATGTGCTTTTTAAATCACTAAATTATAGTGTTAGAGGCTTTGGATATTTTACACGACCTAATGTTGGAACTACCAGGAAGTCTGTTTGTATGTAAGGTGAAAATGTGCAACAGTCTGGATCTTTATCACAAGCAAGTAAGCTGTCAGTTTATTTGCTCTGACACGCCGCGAGCTACCAACTTTTAGCTACATTTGCTACTTATTGCTTATTAACCATGTTATTAACACACTGTTTAATACTTTTTAAGACAACATGTTAAATATTGTGTTTTCTGAATAACTGTAGTTCAGTCGTGTAACATAGATAAGCCGTAGTTATTTACTCTCATTATAGAGGCATCAACGAGCGATGCAGCAGAGGATGATCACATGCGCGGACATTGCGACGCAGAAACACAGTGGGAAGATCTGTCCATGTCAGACCACAGCTATGCGACAAACAGGCATTTAATTACCTCTTCACCAACCCTTACTGTGTGACGAGGCAGCCCAGTGATCCCACCAACAAGTAATGCATCTTCAGCTTTACTAGATACAGGAACTGGCTAACCGGAAGTTCTAACACAATATAACAACAATGGTGCCCCCCGTGTAATCACGCAGAATAGGGTCAATAGTGAGAATGATGTGTTACGTGCTTTTTATGTCATAAAGTTGAATGTCAAATGACTTTCAGTAGATGTTTTTCCATTGACCCTCAAATATCACAAATATAACTTGCACATAAAAATTTACCAAATGGAAAAATGACAATTTCATCAAAACTCTCATTTTTTGATTGAAAGTGTTTGCACTGATGAGAGGTTTTTCTGGCATTGAGAAATCGGTATGTTACGCAAAACTGCAATAGAAATTCCTTTTTTTTTTCTTTTTGTTTTTGCAAATAGAGTCATTTGAATAAAAAAAAAAAAAAAAAACCTGGATGTGGACGAATGTTACAACAAGAGAAGAAGAAGAGTTTTAACAGAAATAAGGTGCAGTATGTGAGGACACACCAGGAAACTGAATAATTTTTTAATTTAGTATGAAATAGAGCAGTGATATATAATAATAATAATGAGTATCTGTAAATCAGTACCATATTTACGTTCATCACCATGTTTATGGAATAACTTCTCATGTCATCTTGCAGTAATAAAAAAAAAATCATTGCATTTGTGATTTAATGGAAAAACTATATTATGCACTTGTGTTCTTTCGACATTTAGTAAATATCGATAAAGTTTTCCACATAAGCCTAATGGAAAAATAACTCATATTTTTGGTATCTGTAGTCAGATTTAAGCTTTCAGAGACCCGGTTTTTGCCTGTCGGTTCCTATGTTTAACACCCTTGACCTAAACGATTAGTTAAAAGTTAAAAAAAAACTAATGATTATCAGTAAATTGTCGGCTACACAGCAGAGTAGAAGATGTTTAAGTTTGTGACCTTTGGTTGGTTCTGAATTATAGGTTATAGAAGATCGTGAGTGACTTTTTTCACATTTTGTACTTTCAAACTAATTAATCGCAATTATAATCTGCACAACTCTCCGATCTCAACTATCTTTCCGCCCCAGACAAACACATCAGTCAGCCGTCAAACTCAGCGTAACTTAAACTGGGTGGAGACACATTTACAAGCCTCTACGTTCACTCTGTGTTTCTGCAAATTAACAAAGGAACCAAATTAAAGGTTTTAACATAAAATACAATTGGATGAAAGATTCTTTCTTGAGGTCTCAAACTCAATTAGCCCTGTGAGGACTACAAACACTGTCATGCTAGCCATGTAATGAAAAGCTCAGCTATTTTTTTCACCACGTTCTCCTCGGCTGGCTTGTTTTAAGATAAAACGCTGAAGCTTGTTATTACTTTAAATTCGATAGGAGAGTCGGTGGGCCAGCTTAAACTGAGCAGGATGTGTTTGTGTCGATTATTCCGCTGGTTTTTTGAAGAATAACGAGATAAGATCGGCTTTAAAGTCGCTGTCACGTTTACATTTTTCCAGACACTAAGTTCAGAGATTTGATGAGGTTCCATTCTGAGCAGTGATGTAGTTCTAAAGTCCAAAATAAGTTGCCTTGAATATTCCCAGAATTCAATATCCCTTTGAACTCATGCTCTTTGAACCGAGTCTGGATTCTTGCAAGTATCACTTTATACTTTTACTCCACCACACGTCAGAGGCAAATATATTTTACTTTGATAGTTGTGGTAACTTTACAGATTACTGATTACTTTTCCAACACCTTACATGTGTTTATTTTGATATTTTTTGTTTGCTTTTTTGCTAAATGTGAAGATGAGCTTTGTTTGGGTTGAGAAAATCATTCGTGTTCTTAAAATGAATGAAATTAAAGAGATAAAATATGGTCCAAAATATCACAAGTATATAAAGTACTTCAGATGAGCTCAACCTTTTATACACTTAATAATGCAGCAGTATTAAAAAAAAGTTCAAATGCGCAACATGTAGGAGGATTTAGGAACATCTGCAGGATATAATCATAAATATGTTTTCTTTAGTATATGATCATATGAAAATAAGAATTTCTGTGTCCGTTATATTAATACCACAGAGAAGAATGTGAACATTTTGGATTTTTAGCTTAATTCTTTGCAAGTCTTCTTCAGTCTTTAGTGGCGGACGTAAAATTCCAGATGAGAAAATACGCAACAAGCGAGTTTTCGGCAACTCTCTGAGCAGACGACACGGAAGTAACGTGCCGTGTAGGAGTAACGTGTTGAGCTGGTACCATGTAAGTGAAAAAGAACGACAGGAATACAGAGTAGAGTAGATCCGGTACCATGTAGTGGAAAAGCGCCATATGTCTCTTGGCTGGCCTGGGAACGCCTCGGGATCCCGCCGTATAAGCTGGACGAAGTTGCTGGGGAGAAAGAAGTCTGGGACTCCCTGTTTAGGCAGCTGCCCCCGCGAACCAACCCCAGATAAGTGTCAGAAGATGGATTATTATTAGTACTATTACTTTGCTTTTTGTTTCTTCTAGTACTTTTTCATGTGTAATTAAAAATTTTCACCACTGTTTTTTTTTTTTTTTTTGTTATTGTTTTGCTATTTTTTTGTGGTATTTCTTGTTGTTCTGCTCGTGGAACCTCAGTTTCCTGTGGGTTCTGCCCAAACGATCAATAAAGTTCTATCTAACCTGTTCTCTAATCTCGATTGTCTTTGAGTATTTCTCTTCTATATTCTCAACAGAGCAGTGAGATAACATCAGCTTTAAACTCACTGTCACATTAACATTTTTTTCAGAAATGAAGTTAAGAGATTTTTGAGGAGGTTCCATTTTGAGCGGTGATGTAGTTCTAAAGTCCAAAATAAGTTTCCTTGAATATTCCCAGAATTCAATATCCCTTTGAACTCATGCTCTTTGAATCGTGTCTGGATTCTTGCAAGTATCGCTTTCTCGTTACTAATTAGAGTCTGAGGTGAATCATTTCTTTGTTGTTGTTCGTGTTGAATAGTTTGCTAAGCAGAGAAAAAGCACAGATGCTTTCGGTCGCAGATACTAAGATCCAATAATTCTTTGATTCCGAGTTCAGTCCAGGGAGTTGAACTTCGCCAACCTCCCGGTCACAGCCCAGCTTTAACTTTCATGAGACGACCTGCGAGCTGAGACTTGACCCACATTCGGTCTGCTATTTGATACCGCAAATGAAAGAGGATCGCAGGAGAAAGGGAGGGGAAAGCAGGGGAGGAAGAAATCAAGAAATGAGAGAGAAGAAAAAGGAGAGCAGAACAGGATATAACACACCTGAGAGATGGAGACGAGACAGAAATATTGAGTCCTGTGTTTGAGAGAGTGAGCGGCGTGAGCTTAACCTTGGAAAGAAAACACAATGTCATCTCAGAGTTTCTCAGTGTGTGTTTTTGTGTGTGTGTGGGTTTTTTTTGGTGTGATTCAGAAGATGTGCTCCCAGACTTGTCTGAATTGCTCGACTGCTGCCAATCTCTCTCTCCATCACTCTTTGCGTCCTTCCTCTCCACCTGCCCTTGGCTTCCTCTTTCAACTCTTCCTCTCAATTTTTCCCCACTCTTCCACTTTTTTAATCCCACTCCCCTCACCCGTCCACCTCGCTTTATCTCCACCTGCCCCCTAAAGATCCTAAAAAAGAAATGTGAAATAATCCCCTCCTCTTTACTTTATTTCTTCATACTCTTTCTTTCCAACTTTTTTGATGATGCAGGTATAAATGCATGATACGAGTTATAAAGAAAGAATCTGGATATTGATGAATTTATCTTCTACTTTCAGGTGATGCTGGCAGAGCGTAAAGGGACAGAGGAGCTGTTTGCTGTAAAGATCCTGAAGAAGGACGTTGTGATTCAGGATGATGATGTGGAGTGCACTATGGTGGAGAAGAGAGTGTTAGCGTTGTCTGGGAAACCACCGTTCTTAACACAGCTGCACTCCACCTTCCAAACTATGGTAGGTGGACTCACGTTATTAAAAAATAACTGATTATTAAAGCTCAGATTTTCATTATTGAGGCTTTTTTTTGTCACTGTAAGCACTGGTGTATATTTGGATGAATGGGATTATTACCTCCGCCAAGGAGGTTATGTTTTTGCCTGCGTTTGTTTGTTTGTTTGACTGTTAGCAACATAACTCATAAAGTTATGGACAGATTTTGATGAAATTTTCAAGATTTTTTGGCAATGACACAAGGAAGAAATGATTCACTTTTGGGGGTGATCTGGAAGAAATCCTGGATTCTGGGTCACTTTGAAATTTTCATTAACATTGGAGTCAATGGGGCCAAAAATGTTGTTTCTCAGTATCTGGGTTAATTGACCAAACCTAATTAAATTTTCAGGAAATGTTCGCTCTGAGACAAGGAACAGATGATTAAATTTTGGAGGTGAT